>JAVXUL010083007.1:0-40568 GCA_035590515.1 Trichilia minutiflora | reverse complement strand
TCATTAAAAGTCTTGACGATTTCATCCATTCAATCCTTTCATTCATGACCATAAATCTTAGGAAAAAAGAAATGAATTAATAATAATTTATACCTAGGATATAAAAGAATGTCAACAGCTATTACTTCATAAATAACATTCACATATTTCTCATACTTTGCAATCATCTTTACAGCCATATTTCTTATCTCATTGATAGGTGATCTTTCCCACAAATTCATTGTCAATCTAATCTCACAAATCTTAGGAAAGAATAAGTTAATAACTGTGGGATATTGAGTCCCTGAAAACATCTTTGTCAACTTATAAAAGACCCTCAAGTACTCACATACATCTTTGCCATCTCCCACTTTGATTCATCATGCAAATTTTTAACCTTTTGAGGTATCTTTTTTGAAGAATTGCATTACACTCCTTTGATAATTTCATCGTTTCATGATCTTTTAGCCTTCTCTTTTTCGACATCATTTTTTTCATAAACTTCGCATAATTAAGTATTTGCTCCAATGCCTCTACGAAAGGAATATTGATATGAATTTTTTTAAAGATATCTAGAAATTTACTGAATTAGTCATCTAACTTCTTTTTTTGGAATATCTATGGGAAGGAAATTGGTGAAGGCCTAATAGGTGGATTATCTGAAAAAATAATTCTTGGGTCACTCTTTATTTCTATAGGTTTATCAACTGATTTTTCAGAATTTACTGCCTCTCTTCTCTCTTCAACTTCCGGTTTCTCTTTAGCAGGCTGCAAATCTTCTTTTTTACGTTGTGTTTCTACTTCTTTCTCACTCTGGAAGGTGATGGCATTATATTGGTCCTTCGGATTCTTATCTGTATCACTTGAAAATTTTGCGGGGAAATGCCAATATGTGTCCATGGTTGAAGAAAATTGGGTCATCCCATACTACCTCAATAATTCCCATGTTTTCAAAGATGAAGCGCAAGTTCCGGCGGTGTTGGAGTGGGGGAAATATAAAGGCAGTTGTTATGAAGAATATAATTCACATACTACTTGTAATCGGGTTAATATGTGTTTGATATCATTAAGCACGGGCTATTCTTGTGTTTGCCGTAGAGACGTATTTCGCGAAAGATATTGCACAGGTACGTCTGCCCTCTGACAAGTTTTTGTATTAAATTATGTGACAGTAGGTAGGGTGGACATAAAAAAAAATGAATAAAAAAAGAAACTCAAATCAAATCAAATGAAATCAGTTGTTCGGTTTTGGTTTCATTTTGTGCCGGTTTGATTTCAGTTTCTAATAAAATATAAATATATTATTGTCAATTTGATTTTTAAATTAATAATATATAAATCAAACCGAACTGAAAATAGATTATAGATTATGTGGTCCTGTAATATACAATAATAATGGTTAAATTTAGTTTTGAGCATTTTTAAATTTATATAAATATTTTTAAATATTTTTGTAATAACATAATTAAATTAATTTAAACTATTACATAATTAAATCAATAAATTCTTTTTAACTATAATTTTTGAACCAAATTTAATTAATATAAATTAAACAGAAATAAATTAATAACTTAGATTCGGTTCAGATTTTCTGTCGGTTTCATTTTGGCTCCATAAATATTAAATTCAATTTATCAGTTTGGTTTTCGATTTTACTCATAATTGGAAAAATGTCCACCCCTATAGAGTAGTTGTACGTACCTACTTTGATTGGAGTGAGGTGAAGTTTAAGAGGCTTTTTAAAATTCTCCACTTTTATATAGTGATAATTTTTTGATAGCTTTCTGCCAGTAGAGATAAGTAAAGACACTTGTCAAACCAACATTAAATTATTGTATCTTATTTTTGTCTAATTATTTTCTTATAAATTATTTTTTCGATATGGACACTTTGCTCTAACAAACTAGTTATAACTATCTTCGATTACATGCAAATGAGTAAACACATGTAATTACTTATTTTTCTTGAAAGAGCTATGTATCTACTATAGAGAAACAAAAATGGCGGAATTACAGAAGGGACAGATTTAATTTTATCTCCTCCTTTTGACCTATTTTGGCTTTGTGCAGTTGACTTGATCTGTAATACCACCAACAGCTACAATTGCTCGGATTCCACATGTCCTGATGGTTACATTAGTGTATCTTACGGTTGTTACAGTGACAAACCTTTAATTTTCGACAAAAAATCTAAGGTCAAATTTGTTTTTATAGGTATGCAAATCCCTTGTTCTATTTCCCCCGTACTTCAACCTATATTTCAAATGAAAATAATAAAATGATCTCGACATTGTGTTACATGTCCTTGATCAGTGCAGGTTGCAGTAGTGGGCTTGGACTGTTGCTTCTACTTATTGGAATATGGTGGTAGTGCAAGTTCGTAAAAAGAAGAAGGAAAATCAAAGCTCAAGCAGAAGTTTTTAAAAAGAAATGGTGGCTTATTATTGCGACAAGAGTTGTCTTCCAATGAAGGTAATATTTTAAAAACAAAAGTCTTTACATCAAAGGAATTGGAAAAGGCCACCGATAACTACAATTCAATTCGAATCCTTGGTCAAGGAGGACAAGGAACTGTGAATAAAGAATCTTTTTTTGAAGAATCGCATTACACTCCTATGATAATTTCATCGTTTCATGATTTTTTAGCCTTCTCTTTTTCGACATCATTTTTTTTATAAATTTGGTATAATTAGGTATTTGTTCCAATGTCTCTATCAAAGGCATGTTGATATGAATCTTCTTAAAGATATCCAGAAATATTTTGAATTGCTCATCTAACTTCTTTTTTTGAAATCTCTATGAGAAAGAAATTGGTAAAGGCCTAATAGGTGAGTTATCCGAAAAAATAATTCTTGGGCCACTCTTTACTTCGACAAATTTATCAACTAATTTTTCAGAATTTGCTGCCTCTCTTCTCTCTTCAACTTCCTCTTTCTCTTTAGCAGTCTACAAATCTTCCTTTTTAGGTTGTGTTTCTGCTTCTTTTCCACTTCGCAAGGTGATGGCATTACATTAGTCCTTCGGATTTTTCTCTGTATCACTTAAAAATTTTCTAGCTGATTGTTCTTTTATAGCTTTTACGAGCTGACCAATTTGTACTTCCAATGACTTCATAGTAACTCTCATATTACTTTACTGAATTTCAATATTATCAATCCTTGTTTTACTCTTATTGAATCTTCTACGGGTCTCATTGATAAAAGTACCCATAGGCTCCTCTAAAGAAGGTTTCTTTTCTGCTGGTTGAGTTATAAAACCTGGTGGTCCTTGCAACATATTTATGATGTTTTCATAAGAGAGGTTGTCATGGTACCTCAACCTCGGATGGTATTGATTAGGCAAATTATTCCGGTAGTTAAAGTTCCGGTTGTTAATAAACTGAACCTGCTCCTACTCATTCTCATTTTGGATTTCCGAATATGAACTACTCATCAAGGCCATTTGATCTTTGGATGAGCAACCTTCATTTGCTATCATAGCTGAAAGTTTACTTGTCAAAGCTGAAACTTGGGCTGTCAAAGCAACAATTGGATCAATTTCATGAACACCAGCAACTCTCCTTTGGTTCCTCTCGTTTGACCATTGATAATTATTGGAGGTCATTTCTTCAAGCAATAATTAAGCCTCTTCTGCTGTCTTGGACAAAAGAGTTCATCCAGCTACTGTATCAACAATAGTTCTTGTCTGACCATTTAACCCATTATAGCATAGCTGAATCTGAAACCAATCTTGATACCCATGCTGAGGACATCTTCGTATTAGATCTTTAAATCTATCCTAAGCCTTAAACAATGGCTTAAAATTCAGTTGTCTAAACTGAGCAATCTTCCCTCTAAGCTGTAAAGTCTTTGATAGTGGAAAGAATTTTGTGAGAAACTTTTGAGCCAACCCTTCCCATGTTGCTATAATCGTGGGTTGCACTGACTAAAACCATCCTCTAGCTTAGTTCCTCAATGAAAAAAGAAACAATCTGAGTCTAATTGCATCTTCTGTGACTTCATTTATTTTCATTGTATCATAAATCTCCAAGAAAGTGTCCAAATAAACATTAGGATCTTCATGAGGCAAACTCCCATATTGATTAATCAACGTAGGCTTCAGTATAAAAATATTGGCTTGAATCACTTGTCTCTATATTCGTGAGTAGTTATCATTAACTATTGGTCTGAAGTAATTTCGAAAAGCTTACTGTTGATTATTATCTTTAGCTATTTGATGAGCTTGATTCCTTCTTTCTTCTCACTCTCTAATTTTCTCTCTCCTTCTCGCACCTTAATTTCTTCGACAAGTGCGTTCAATTTCTAGATTGAAAGGTGCTCACTGCAAACTTCGACTTCTTTGCATAAACTAAGAAAAAACAAAACACAAATTTAAACACAATTTAAAGCTAAAAGAAAATCAACAAGAAAAACACCTAAATTAAAATCAACCACTTGATCACAATATCAATTATACTCAAACACCTAACACAATCCCTAACAACGGTGTCAAAAACTTGACAACGATGTAATGAACTAGAAATTAATATGGAAAGCACAAGCGTACTATAAAGACTCAAAGAATATACTCAAACCAAGAAACCAATTGACAGAAATGATAACCAGCACGAATTGAAACCAAAAACTCAGAATGTAAAACAAGAAACTAAAACCAGAAAATGAAAGAAGATTCAAGAAGTAATTTTACGTAGTTCGGTTTTGGGAAAACCTACATCCACGAATAGACCCAAGAAATCCAGTCTCTTGTATTGATTTTAGAGAATTTACAGAGAAAAGAAATTGAATGAAAGCAATTACACACACTGACGAATCAAAGCCACAAAGTCCTTAAATCATCAGCAAGCTAACAAGATTTCTGGAACCTGCAATTCATTTTTAATTTTTTTGGCCAATTACCAAATTGCCATTAATGAATATACTGCAAGCATTAATCAAGTGAGGGCAAATCTATCAATTCCCTACATTAACAGAATTACCGAACTTGAATTCCCCTGTTTGTCTTCTCCAATTTGCAGCAACAACTTCAAATTACAGCAGCCACTTGCCAAATTGATTGATCATCCCTCACAACTAGAAATCTAAATCACACAAGAACACATGAATTAGCAAGAGAAAAAGTTTGTATTATTGGAGATTTATGAGTCAACCTTTCAAGAGAACAAGAATCGACTTCTTAAAGTCACAGCTGCTCTTTCACTCTTTCTCTTCATTTTCTAGCCTAAACTGCTCTTTTACGTTTTAATTTAACCTAGGAAACATTACATATTTATAAGAAATAAATACAAGTTGAAATGTTAGCCCAGAGAATATCAATTAAGAGGGAGGTGAATTTTATTATATGGTTAAATAAAATGTGAAAATGGTATCAAGCTAGTCATTGAAAAATGTGAAGTGCATTCACTATTATTTACCCTAGGCTTGCATTTTTGAAAATCCATGTGATTAGTTGCCAAACAATGCCTATTTCTTTGTTTGAAAATGAGTATATTGTATACCTATTTCAGAGTGATAAACAGTCCCAACATAACTACAAAATTTACCGTGAACCAAAATGGAACTGTGCATGCAAAAAAGAGGTACTTGTTTTCCTTGATTTGTACAAAATATGGTTGGTTTGTGTTATGTTATATATATAAATTGGATTTGCAGGCTATTAAGATCTTGCCCAATAGCTTGAGTCTTTCCAACACCCTTCCAGCAAGAACGAAAGCTCTCTTCTGAACCACCACCCGAGACCAGCTCCTTGTATTCTTTCAGCAACACAAAGACTCACACAGAAATGAAGTAAAGAAGAAGAAGAAGAAGAAGAACACCCAATGTAGTTAACAACCGAGAGCAATTAAAAGAAATTGAGAGAATAGAATTCAAGAGGAAAATTTACTGCAATCTCATTCCACCTTCTGTGAACTTACAGAATTTATATTGCATGTACAAGTGACACCTCAGCCATCATCAAGAACCAAGAACAAGATTCAAGAATCAAGAATCAAGTTCTTGATTCTTTGTTTAACAGAAATTCAAACCTATTCTTTCCTAATGACAAGACTACCCTTGACTTTGCTAATTTCTCCTTTTTGCACTTTATTCTTTTGCTGTTTATTGGAGCAACTTACAACACAGGCAATGGAGGAAGATGGTAGTGCAAAGTCTAACATGAAAATTATTTTCTGGTCAGAAGTAAAAGAAGTCATGCTCGGAGGAATTCTCCCTGAAAGATTGTTATGTGGGAGATCAAGACTTTCCAATCGTTGCAAGCTTTGTATGTTTTCTGGTATTCTTCTTCTTAGTTAGTTCAATGGTGGATTTAGAGTAACCAAATTTAAGAGATTTGTTTATCTCTTCTGGCATTTTCTCTTGTTTGGTTTTGGTTTTGCTCATTTATTGGGTTTATGCTTTTATCAACATATTTCTAATTATAGTAGTCAAAACAAATATGCGGATGTTGTATCAACATTATGTTTATATGTGAATTGTATTGCAATAAAATTTTTCTCGCATGTCATTTTAGCTTTAACTTCTTCGGACATACCGCCTGCAGTTTGGATATCTAATGTTCCTATTGTGGTTTCTGTTGATGTTGGACTTTGCCCATTATTTTCCAGGCCAACCCATAGGTTTTAACCCTGTTATAAATAACAAATCTTTGAAAGAAAGATACTGTAGATAAGAATGAGATGTGCACAGTGATGGCAGCAAAGCAAAATAGAAGAGAAGTAAGAAAACGAATAAAAACGGCAACAAGCAGAAGAGAAAAATGGGGCAGAAGCCGAGGCAGAAAATTTTGAAAAATTTTTCGTGTACAGATATTTTTTTTTTATTGAGGATTGGAGGTGATTAACCGTTCTATCGAGTTAAAATTTTAGAAATACATTTAGGATATCTTACTTTTCAATATGAACAATTGATTTATTATTTGAATTATTATAACTTAGATCTAAAAATAATTTTGAAGGTGCTTATTTTGGGTAAAAAAAATTATTTTCTATTAAGTTTGAGTTGTTTTTGAGTTGATCTTTACTTGTAATTTTTAAGAGTGTTTACTTTATTATTATTAATAATTATGGAATAGGTTCTATACCTATTGAATTTAGGTTTGTACCTAAAGGTTTATGGTAAAGATTTAGGCAGATTTCGAGAATGGTCCCGTGATTTTTATCCTTTAAATTAGAGAGTTTTTCACATTAAAAATTAACTTTTATTAATTATTATTTTGCTATCTATTATTATTTGTATTTGATATGTTTGTTTGGCTTCTTATAAGTTCAATTAAAGAAGAATTCCGTCATTTTTCTTTAACAGAGTGGTATCAGAGCTTGGTTAATATTGTGTTTGATTGAATGATGGAATCAAGTACAAGTAAAATGATTAGTTTGAATGGAATAAATTATCGTGTTTCAAATGGCAAAATCGAAGATCTTTTATTTGTGAAACATTGACATTTATCGATCTTTAGTGAATCAAAACCTGAGAACATTAGTGATTCTGATTGGACACTTGAATATAAAATTGTGTATAGGTTCATTCAACAATTTGTAGATGATAGTGTTTTGAATCGTATTAGCAAGAAAACACATGCTAGAACTTTGTGGAACAAGTATGAGTCATTATATACAAGAAAGATTGGTAACAACAAAATATTTTTAATTAAACAATTTATGAGTTTTAAATATAGAGATGACTAATCGATTTTAGATCATTTGAATGAGTTTCAAGGACTATTGGATCAACTTTCAGGGATGAACATTAAATTTGAAGATAAGGTACATGGCTTATGATTGCATGGTATATTACCAAACACTTAAGAGACTTTCTGTATGTCACTCTGTAATTTAGCTTTTAATGGTACAGTTACTATAGGTTTTGCTAAAATAGGATATTGATGAGAAAATAAGAAAGAAAACTCAAGGTTCTTCATCAAATTCAAAAGTCCTCGTTACAGAGAAAAGGGAAAGAGGTCAGAGCAGAGGCTTGAGAGATAAAGATAAGAACAGAAGTAAATTAAGATCATGATAGAAGAATATTGAATGTCATCATTATGGTAAGATGGGTCACATTAAGAAAAATTATTTTTAGTTAAATTGAGTAAAGAAGAATGGCAATGGTGAAAAAGAAAAGAATGATCGTAATAAAGATGATCGAGTTGCTACTATGGCAAATAAACTTGTCATTGTGTACTATGATAATAATAATATGAATGCTGTATGTAGTGAGTCGAGTAAGATTGTCGATGATGGAGCATCTTATCATATTACTTATAGAAGAGAATTTTTTGGTTCTTATACACCAGATGTTTTTGGTACATTGAAGTGGATAACGATGGCTTGATCATAGTAATAGTTATAGGAGAAGTTAGTTTAGAAATTATAAGTAAAACTCCTATACTTTTCAAAGATGTTAAGCAGGCACCTGATATTTGACTTAATTTGATCTTGACTCAAAAGCTTGATGATGATAGATATCATAATTATGAAGATGATGAAAAATGAAAATTGACCAATGGATCATTAGTAGTGGCTAGAGGTATAAAGCATTCTTTTTTATATGTTTTGCAAGTTAGGATTTCAAAAAGTATGTACAATACCATGGAGGATGTTACAGTATTATGGCTGTCTACCGTTTAAATAAACACACAAATAAAATGTGAAAAATTGCAAGCGCACGGTGTCGAGTTTTATAGTAAAAGAAAGTAGGATATCGTTTCCACGAGGATTAATAATTACTTACACGCTAATTACTGCAATTGGAATGGCGAATATTATTTAGATTAGCTAAAAGAGTAAATTAATTCTAACAATTACTAAGAAACTAAATTTATGGTATGTGATGAGAATAAATCTGATGATAACGAGCTTAGGGGGGTCGAATCCACTTTTGTTCACTATAATTGTCCACTATTTTGGCTTAACTAATCCTACCAAATCTATTATCTTAGGTTTTTATATCGTTTCATTCCCTCTTCTGAGACCTTAACAAAACAATGTGATTAATAAACTTAACTAATATTCCTATTCAATCAAGTTTAATTAATCACTTATTGAGATATAACCTAATTTAGCTACTTAGTTGTTAACCATCTTCTAATGTATTAACTTCTAAGTTGTGTTTTCTTAATTTGAAAGTATATTTTTCTCCCTTTTCCAAGGCTAGAAAATATACATCTAAAATCATTCAATTTAATTACCAGTTAAAAAGAAAACTTTAAGTATAAGGAACACATATAAATTTATGAATAAAACTTTATTAATCCAAAACAAGTTCCAAATATAGATCACAAGAATTTCTTCTAGCTCCTAAGTATGAAAAGAATTAGCCATTCATGATGTTCAGAGAATTCACAAGAAGAACAGAAGATATGAACATTAGAATTCTGGAGGAAAGAAATAAAAATAGCAAACTCAATTTAGAAAATTCTGTCTCTTCAAATTGGTTTTCTGCCTCTCTTTCTCTTCAATTTCCTTGTATTTTTCTTGGATTCTATGTCAAATATGATGTTTCTCTCTCTTCCAAGAGTGTTGGCGACCGTCCTCCTCAACACGAAGCCTTAAGAACTTTATTTATAATAAAAATTTTAAAGTTCAACTTAAACAGAAAATTCCTGCAAATTCTTACTGCATTGGGTTTCTTCTCGCTGTATCGAGTACTCGCACTAATGTAGCAAGAATTTGCTCGCTATATTGGGAACTGGGCAAAAATTTTTCATAAATTAGGTTCTGGCTCTCACTGTATCGTGGACACGCCCGCTACAACGAAATCTTTCTTCGTTGTATCAAGAAATATCTCGCTACATCATGCAAATAGACCTCCAGACTTTACTGCATCATCAAATCAGCTTCCCAAAATCTGCTGCATCGGGGGAACTGGCCTCATGCAACTTTAAGCTCAACAAAATTCATGCTTTCTTCACAAAAAATTCCTCTTGCAACTTACAAACAATTAGACTCATAAAAACATAAAAACACACTAGAATTCACGCAAAAAATAGCATAAATCTAACAAAAATAACTTGATAAAAATCAAGTTATCAGTATGACAAAGGAAAGAAGCTATTAAAGTTCTTGGATTGATATACAATATTAAAACACTATGATTCGATCATGGTAGAGAATACTTGAATACCAAATTTCTAGATTATCTTAAGATCATTGGTATTTTATCTCAGCTAACTCCCTCTTATACAAATCAAAATAATGGTATATTAAAAAAAAGATATTGTACATTATTGGATATAGTATGATATGCACCCTATACTACAATTTACATTTTGAATAGAGCTTTATCTATATATGTTCCCAAAATACCATATAAGATATGGTATAGGAATTAATTTGACTTTAATCAAATGAAGCCTTGAGATTATCTAGCTTATGTTAATATAGTTAACCTAGATAAGCTAGATGTGAGATCTGAGAAATGTTGGTTCATAAAATATTCTAAGAGTAGTTTGGGATATTACTTCTACTTTTATGCTGATTAAAATGTATCTATTAGTAGACGTGTACAAATCCTTGGGAATTAGTTCTTAAAAGAAGGTGGTGTAAGTAAAAAAATCGAGTTTTTAGAATATTTTAAAGAGCTTGGTGAAAACTAACCTCAGATGGATGACCCTGTTGATGCAGATGAACAAGTTCATAATGATGAACTTGTTCGATCTAATTCTCAGTCCTCTATAAACAAAATTCTTCATAGATAATCTAGGGTATTGTATTTTCTTGAAAGATTCTTTTGTCTTGTCTAATAATGATTCTGAATCGTTTTTGACAAGATAGAGTATATAGAAAAAGAATCCTAGAACCTATGAAGACATGTATTGGATATCAATTTTGAGAGATGGTTTTAGACCATGAAAAATAAAATGGACTCCATGTTTGCTAATAAAAAATGGTCACTCCTTGATCCACTAAAAGAAATTATTCCTATTAGTTGTAAATGGGTTTACAAATGTAAGATTGACAAAGATGGAAAAATGAAGACTTTTAAAGCTAGATTGATGGCAAAAAGTTAACTCAAAACCAAGTTGTTGACTATGAGAAAACTTTTTCACTAGTTACTAGACTAAAGTCCATTTAAATATTACTTGTTATAGTAATTTTTATGACTATAAGATATGGCAATGGGATGTAAAGTTACCCTTCCTTAATAATTTTATTAAGAAGACCATATATATGAAATAATCTATAAGGCATATTTCAATAGATAGTCATGAAATTTATAGCAAGTCTCTAGAAAATAGAACATACGATTCGATGATGTAGTCAAATTATTTGACTTTATCAAGAATATAGATGAACCATACGTCTAAAAGAGGAAAATTAATGATGCCAGGTCATTCCTTGTAATATATGTGTATGACACATTATTAATAGGAAATGATATGGGCATGTTAACTAAGATGAAATTGTCATTGTCTTATGCGTTCTTCAATAAGAATTTAGGAGAAACAACCTTTATTCTGAATATTAATCTCTATAGAGATAGAGAGAAAGATATAATGGGTTTTTCCTAGAAAATATACATAGAAAAGATACTGTAGAGCACAGTATAGAAGACTGTAAGAATGAGTTTTACATCACAGTCATAAAGTTCATCTCTTAGGAGATGATGACTTAGACTGATGTCGACCTCATGCGTAAGTAGGGAGTTTCTTATGCTTTTGCCATAGGGAGCCGTATATATACCATGCTATGTATAAAACCAGATATAAAGTTATACTGTAAATATTATAAGTAGATATCAGGTAATTCCTGAAGAACAACATTAGACTATAGTAAAAAGAATTATTAAATACTTGAGAAGTATTAAGAATTTCTTTTTGACATATAGATAGGGTGAATAAAGGATTACATTGATTCTGATGTTAAGTTAAAAATGGATGATAGAAAGTCTATATCCACATTTATCTCAACTATAATAGAGCAACTGTAAGTGGGAAAAGTTCTTAACAAGCTACTACAGCATACTTTATCATGGAAATTGAATATATCACTACTCCGATAATTGTAAAAAAGGTTGTTTGGTTCTGTAAGTTCATGAGTGAACTCGGAGTGGTTTCTTACATGAATAATCTAGTAGTTTTGTATTATGATTATAATGGAAAATTAGCATAGACTAAGAAACTTAGGTCTCACCAGAAGTCCAAATATATTCAATATAAGTATCACTTAATCAGGATGTTTATAGTAGATGAACACCTGAATGTGCATCAGGACTCCATAGCAGAAACATAGCAGACCCACTCACTAAGTCTATGACACAACAGCAACTAAGTCACTATTTTAAGAAGATGGGTATAAGATACCTTGATAATTTGCTCTAATACAAGTGGGAGTTTGTTAGAGATACGTCCTAGACCCAATCGTGTCACATGGATCAAGGATATTATCTATAGTAAATATATCTTAGTGATCAACTGTAAATTAGTTACGATTAGTTACAAATAACAAATTCCTATCATTTTGCATTTTTTCAGTTACGATTTGTTGATTAGTGTAATAATGAAAATGATATCCTGTGATGTATTATGTGTCAAGACTCTATTTGCAATGTGTTGTAGATATAAGGACATAATCTATGATTTAAATACATCCGAATAAGTTCTCGATTGAGATAATATCATTGGGGATAATGACATTCTATAGTCGGCATATTTTATTATTGTCAATAATTAGTATTCGATACTAACGGTTGGGTGATGAGTCTCATATCACAAGAACATAAATATGGGTAGTATGTTTGAGAACATATTACTGAACGTGATCAAATGTGATGAATCATATGAGCGATTATCCATAGTCAATGATTCATCATATAGTTGTACTAGTATACCATTAGTCCTTCGACCTGAGACATCACGGTTGCTTTCTATAATGAACCACATCGTTCACTTGTTTATATCGCACTGGACTAGCCACGCCTAGTGAAAGAAACTTGATCGCAATGTGTTCTTATTATATGAGAACATGTGATCTCAAGATAGACTCTGTTAGCTCAGATATTTAAACTTGAGATCCTAGGCAGAAATGTCATACATGGGAATCAAAATCTCTGGTCAGAGTACGCAATTCTGAAAATGCGTTTTCAGATATGCGGATCCCATATATGATTGATTTTCTAATCCTATAATTGAGTTAGAGGTTTGACGATTTCATGGTCCACACTCAATCGGGAGTTGATAGTAGAGGAACTCTACTACATGTAAGTACGACCATATGAGTTTATCTGAAATTTTATTCCCTGAGTTCTAAAAGTCATAATATCTTGCTAGAGGTCACTCATGATCATTGAGAACTTCGTTTACAATATGTTGTACTGAAGTTATATGAATGGATTCGTATTGGCTCATGTCTAATTCATAGTGAACTTAGGGGATCACACATAATAATCGATAAATTGATGATGAACAATTTCATATTGATAAAATAAAATTTAGTTCTTTAATGTAAAGAATAAATATTTCCGACAAGGACACGCTAGCACCCGTTAATTCGAAAAATGTTTTGATTATTTAATAGAATACCGTAAATACGGATAATTGAGATATTTAAAAAGATATTTTAGTATATATAAATTAATAAATAAATTGATTTATTTATTAATAATTAATTACTTATTAATTAATTAAATATATATGTATGTAAAATATCTTTTACTATATTAAATATTTGAATGTTAAACATTTATTATTTAAATTATTATTAATTGTAATAATAATATATTATATATATAACTCTATTTCTCTCTTTTATATTTATTAATTGTATTAATAAAGAATATTGACTAATATGGATTAATTGATATTGAATGGATTTTTGAAATCTATCATGCATCATTTGACAATTGTCAAAGAATAAAAGAAAGAGAGAGAAAAGAAGATACGGATGAGAGCAACAAAAGAGAAGAGAGAAATAAGATCTAGTAACAATGACCTTCTTCTTCTTCCTTTCGTTAGAATACGATATTGGAGAAGAGATTTTGCTATGAGCAAATTCTTAAGAAAGAAAAGAAGAAAAGAGAGAAAAGGAAAGGATGAAAAATGTTTTCATAATTTTCTCCGCTCACATATAAATGAGGAGAACTTTTCTAAAGTAAAATATTTAAATAAGCTTATTAACTTGCTTATGTCTTTCAAAATATAATCGGAATCATCGTTAATGAACCGATATGTGAATACGTTTGGAGACGACTTAACTTTTTGGATATAAAACAGAGAGGCATATGGATACCCCTTTATTTACATACATATATATTATATATTCTAAATTATTTAAAATTTAAAATTTTTCATATAACTAGATAATGATCCTTTGATAATTTTTTCTTATATTTATATGACAAAGGTAACATCAAATTTAGACATAGAATAGAAATTGATTTTACTTCCAATAATACACACATATATAATACGAATATAATTTATTAATTTAAATTATCACCCTTAATTTAAAGTGAACTTAACTTAAACCATCTTTTTTGAGTTTAAAATTTATAAGAATTGAATTGGGTTGGAAAATGAATTTATTAAGAGGTTAATTAAATTGAAATTCTTTTGTCAGAATAACCCAATCTAACTGTATAATATTAATAATTTAAAATAATTAATCTCTTTTAAATATATATATATATTTTAAATTTTTTATTATTTTTAATCTTCATATTGTTATTTACTACTGATATGCACACACGATATTTTTTTTTTCTCTTTGTGTGTGTGATTGATGGTACAACAATCTTCTCTCTATTTATAGCTAAGTACACTCAATAATTAATTAATCTCCTCTTCATCTATTGTTATTGGAGTAATATCTCATGTTCATATGCTAGAATATATTTTAATTTATTTTTTCAATTTTGACTTATTTTCTCCCCTTTTTCTCTCTTTTTCTTGATTTTATGTTCCCATTTAAATTTTATTTCAATTTATTATATTCTAATTTAATTATAATTTCTTAAAAATTTGATTTCTCTATTAGTGGTACATCTCCGACGTCAAGATTCATGGAATACTATTGGTCGGTTGAGCTCATGTGGCTTTAGTAACAAACGTTAATTTAAAATCCGAACTTTTGGATCACTGGTAACCGGTTTTTTTATAGATATCGTCCGGTCCGGACCGCGTGTTTTGCTGGGTTTGGTATTACAACTTCATAATATCAAAATAATATGAACAAAATAATAGAAAAATAGCACTTTTCAAGTTTTGCCGCCAATCCAATCCATCCTCCTCCTCGAGGGTTTCTCTTTAAAAATCAAGGACAAGGTAAAGCTCCAATCATATCAATGGCTTCAAGCAGTTTTCGTCTCCAAATCAACGATGGCAATGGCGACGACGACGAAGTAAGTCGAATTTGTATTCTTTTTCCTCGCTCATTTTCTCTACAATATGTAGACAAATTTTACTTCAGTCCCTCTTTCCTTATAGGAATTTGATTGGGAAGCAGCTGTTAGAGAAATTGATGTAGCCTGTCAGACTTCTTCAAAACCCTCTACTTCAAATTCAACTAATTTATTATGTTACAAGGATATCAGAAATCCTCCTTCTACTTCGAAGCAATCGACGCTTGATAAATTTTTTGGAAATGTAGGGGTTTCCAAGTCCAAACCTCAATTTCATGAGGAATATAATGAGGCCGTCTTTGATGAGAATAAGGGCCTCGTTCAAATTGACGCTGAGGCAGCTAAAACTTTGATATATCCAGGTTAGGTTATTTTTTACCATTTTGGATTTTGGTAGTTTAGATGGTATGTTATAAGAGATAAAGGTTAATATCTGTGTACGTTTGTTGCTTGCGCTGAGAGATTTATGGGTTACTAAAGAAAAGATTATACATTCCCAATTTTTGCTATTACAACATTTTTCTCTTAAATGATGGTTATAGTTATTTTGTGATTTTTATATTGGAATAATGAAATGTGGGGTGTAATTATTTTAAGAATGCGGATTCAATTGTTTGAACAATATGTTGATGTATCTGGGTTTTAATGTACAATTTGTAATTTGTAATTGTTTTATGTTTTATATTTTTTATTGGAGCCATAAATATCTTTATTCATGATGCAAATTTAAAAACAAGTCACCGTTATAGATGTTAACGACTGCTCTTTTAAAATTTTTGTTTTTAATTCCTCTGGTTGTTAATGGGCAGTGTGCTTTTCTAACAAAAGCACGAAAAAACATATCAATTAGCATTTTCTTTGCTCTCTGCTAACACTAGTTTCACAGATCATTTTGCAAATGGGTGACTTTGAATTTGCTATTATGTATCCTTAATGCATTAATCAACTGAAATGGACTCATCTTTCATTTTTCTTATTTTATTTTGTTTTCTGTTTCATACAGTTAATGTTCCTCTTCGTGACTACCAATTTGCTATTACAAAGACAGCACTTTTTTCAAATACATTGGTGGCTTTGCCAACGGGACTTGGGAAAACACTTATTGCTGCTGTCGTTATGTATAACTACTTCAGATGGTTTCCTGAAGGTAACATGATTTTATGTCGTTTCTTATCAATGTTGCACATTTTCAACTTGTCATTTTACCTTATACACAATTAATATAAATATTATACTGTGGTTATAAAGCAGAGACTAGACAATTGTGAAGGGTAAGGGAGAGAAAAAGTAGATCACAATGCTCAATTCTCTTTATGGTCAAGTTTAAGCATTTTCTCTTGTCCGCAAACCAGAAAGCAATATCCATGGAAGTTAATTATCCAGGACTCTAATCATTGGATGGAATATTTTAACTGAAATTCATTATTTTCATCGACCCAAGTGTTTTAGTGACAAGTAAAGAAGACCATTATATATTAGCTTGAAATTTTAGATGAAAGTTACTTCTTACAGAATGATTTCTGTTATTCTTACTGCATGTTACAAAAACCCATTTTCTTTTTGATTAAGAAACTTAAATTATTATAATCAAAATTAAGTGTCATGGTATAATAATCATATGAAAAAATGGTTCACCAATGTTTTATGTGTAATCCATTTCAGAAACATGATGCTTTTATGGTTCTGTTTGCACTTTGGCCTCTGCATCTGTCTTGCATAATTTGCTTTCATAACAGGAGTTATAGAAATCAGGTTGGATTAAAGCTTTGATATTGAGTTACAAAACTGGAGATAGTTTAGCATGCCTCATGTTTTAGAACGTGGCTTCTTGTAAAACCTTGTAATAGATATATATAAGTAACGACCTTTCAGTATTCTAATTGGGAAAAACCTTATAAATGGGAAGGAGTAATTATTTTTTACCTTATTATCTGAGTAACAGCCTTATAGTATGTTTTTTTTTTCTTTTTCCATTTTATACACTTAATTGGGAAAGGGGTTTAATTTTTTATGGATTTCTTCTTTGACAAGGAGAGGGGTGGATTCTCTTTTGGAATTTTGGATAGGTTTTGTATGAATTGTTTCCCTCCTCCCTTCATCTTTTTATACCTGGTCCTCCTTTGTCTCTCTTATCTTTCTTCAATCAATCATAAATCTTAGTTTCTTCTCCCCCCAAAAAAAAAGGAGTTAAAAAATGCTGATAGATGTGCCAAAATTAGTTGATGCTTTTATGACTTCCCTGACTGTGTATTACTTTGACAACACACATACCTGGTAATTAAATTTCATTTTTATTTCATAACGCATGATCCACATGCACAATCAGAATTTTTTTGTTTAACAATGTATTAGACACCATCTAAACTTCAATTTCTCTAATTAACAAGTGCAATTCAATGTTTACTTTTTCCTTCTTTTTCTTTTCAAAATTAAAAATGGTTGGAGGGTAGTTAATTTCTTGTCTCTGTTCATTTTGAGAAGTATATAGAAAAATTATTTGAAAACATGGGCACCTACACTAGAGTTAGGAGTTCAACGTGTATGTCCATAAATATTTTGGTAACATCATCAGTTAATTGCTTGTTTTCCTTACATCATATTGCTGTGACACAAATGCTTGATTTTTTATCGCTTTTCTGTTTTGACCAAAAGGAGAATATCTGATACCTAGTTTTGAATTACTTTCAGAACGCGTGATGTTTTATACTTTCATACACTGTGAATTTCTCCAGTTTAATCAGGAGCTCTGTAACTGACAGCTGTGCTTGGTCTTGTCTTGACAGGAAAAATAGTCTTTGCTGCTCCTTCTCGACCTCTTGTCATGCAACAAATAGAAGCATGCCATAATATTGTAGGAATACCACAAGTAAGATGTTAATTTTCTTCTCATGTCTGAGTAATTTGTTTAATCATCCATTTTGATTGGGAAATTTGCTTAAGACTTATTAACATATTTTGAGGAGATTCAAATAAAAACTGATTGCAGGAATGGACAATTGATATGACAGGTCTGATAAGTCCTACAAAAAGAGCATGCTTTTGGAAAACTAAACGAGTTTTCTTTGTTACTCCACAAGTGCTGGAGAAGGATATTCAGTCTGGTGATTCTTTGACTTGTATTTATAATTATGTATAAAAAATCAGTGATTGTGAATGCGTTAAATTGTTTTATGTGATTGCCTATATACGTTGCACCATTTTCTGCGATGTTCCATTACCATTTTTTGCTTATGAAGCAACTTCTTGTAGGCACTTGTTTAGCGAAATACCTGGTGTGTTTGGTCATTGATGAGGCTCATCGAGCATTGGGAAATTATTCATATTGTACAGCAATTCGTGAGGTTTGTTGTGCCAAATGTTTCTGATTTTTCTTAATTTAACTAGATCTTCCTGTCTACAGTTATTAGGAAGGGATTTAGTTGTAGATTTGCTGGTTATAGATACTAATGATTTTCATGAAAATCTAGTTGATGTCTGTTCCAGTGCAACTGAGAATATTGGCTTTGACTGCAACACCAGGATGTAAGATACTTTAATTCTCTTTCATTTGATGACATTTTCTCCTATATCTTAAATTGTTAACTTAAATTCCGTTGTTTCAGCAAAGCAGCAGACTATCCAGCTCATTATTGATAACTTGCATATATCAACACTTGAATATCGCAATGAAAGTGACCACGATGTCAACCCATATGTTCACAACAGGAAAATAGAATTGATTGAGGTATATTCTGGTTTGTCACCTGAAATCTGTTACCATGTGACTTTAGTTTCTAATAGCACAATGTTCACAGGTTGAAATGGGGCAAGAAGCATCAGAGATAAACAATCAGATATGGGAAGTTATACGTCCATATGTCTCCAGGCTTTCTGCGATTGGGCTTCTCCAGAATAGAGACTATCAAACTGTATGGCTTCACAGTTTACATTGACATTTGACTATAGTAAATTTATGCTTCTATATTGCCTTCTGTATCACTTAGCCTTCCTACAAAACATTTTCTTGAATGCACTTGTTGGAATAGTTACAATAGTGTCACATAAAGTTTGTTTCCGGTTAGTCAAAATTTAGTTAACCTGAACTGATATTTTATTGGATGTGGAAGACTGAAATGACTCCGTATCGTTGCATGAGATGATTTTTTGCCTGAAGAGGAAAAATGGGGCAAATTAATGCTGACAAATGATATCTTATGTGCTCTGTGATAAAACTAGATGATTCCACACATACTATGAGCTTCTTTTCATTGCATCCCTATCTGACAAGTTTCTGAGTTCTGAAGGCTTTAGCTGATATAAGCCATGAACCCTCAACAGTAATTGTCATGTAGGATGATCATTATTGTCCATGGATTTTATGGTATCAATGTTATAATATGAAGGGTATACATATACGTAAATTTTAGCACTATTACTTTTGGGCTGCACTTGTTTGAATGTGATCATAATTTCTCTTGTTTCCTTACTGGCGTTTTGTATTGACATTGGGCAGTTGAGCCCTGTTGATTTACTAAATTCAAGGGACAAATTTCGTCAAGCACCTCCTCCAAACCTTCCCAACATTAAATCTGGAGAAGTGGAAGCTTATTTTGGAGCTCTTATTACACTTTATCACATCCGTAGGCTGCTTTCAAGCCATGGAATAAGACCATCATATGAGATGCTGGAAGAGAAGTTGAAACAAGGGTATAATCTTCTGTTCTTGTTACTATTATGCAACCATTTGTGCTAAGCTTGCTCTTGTTAGCCTATTATCAATCTGTTTCAAAAGGAAAATTTTATTCAATACAACAAGAATATCTTATCTAGCTTTTCACTTAAAAGCATCTAGTTTTGTTCAAGTGGAGACTCTATTGTTTTCCTATCTGGAGTCATATGCATATTTTTTTTTTTCAATTTCAGATGTTAAAGTTTGATTGTTATCATTTAATTTGAGAGCCATATCAACCATGGACCAGTACTATATTTGCCTTGCAGAGTTCATGGTAATTGATATTCATTTTGATCTGCTTAAACCTGGTATTTGAGTTGGGCTATGGATGTGGCTTTACTTAGTGCTGTTCTTGTCATTTCAAGACAGGCAATTTAAGCATGCTGATTCAGTTCAAAAGCATTCTAAAGTATCTGGATTTGACTATTGCAGGTCATTTGCGAGATTCATGAGTAAAAATGAAGGTATTAGGAAAGTGAAGCTCTTAATGCAGCACAGTTTATCTAATGGTGCACCAAATCCCAAATTGTCAAAAATGTTGCAAGTACTGGTTGATCATTTCAGTATGTGACATGCCATCTTTTTCTTCCTTCCATGAATAATGTTTATTTGTTTGACCAATTTAGTTTTTCCTCTCTTCTTACATTGAGAACTTAGCTTTTGTACTCTTATCACTGAAGCAAAAAACTTATATGCAATTAGCAATTCTTTAAAATGTATAGTTCAAACTGGTATTTTTAATATCTTTTGTTAGTTTATTCATTTTTCGTACCAGATCTGATAAAGATGAGGATTGGAGGAATGATTCTTCCCTTTTTTTTTATAATGAAACTTCTTCGCAATTTTTCTTGTTTATTAGGCTCACTGTTTTATTGAATGTTAAAATCTTTTGGATACTTTTCAAACCTACTCTACCAATAATTGCGTTTGTTTTCTTTTTCATATGACTATTCTTGTTCATTGATACTTTGCTGTTTCCAATTGGCTCAAATAAAACTTGAAAATTTATTTTTATTGTTATTCAACAACTTATTAGCTGCATCTTGTTTTCATCCGGTCAAACTTGACTGGGGATTTTGCAGCTGATCTGTTGATTGCATCTAAAAGTTTTAAGAGATCAAACTACATGTCTCTTATGGATTTATAAAGCTATTTCCATCATAAATTATGGCTTGCCATAATTGCAATGGTACAGCTTGTTGGTTGTTGGATGAACCAGTAATGCAGAAGTTTTTAAAAACTCAGCATAAGGTTTCAACAAAACCCATTTTTTGAGTTTTATTTAAAGCGTTTTTGATACTTTGCATTAGACAGAAAAGAACACTAAACTATTCAAAACTCATGTTGGCTGGACTTCTGCACTGGTTAACTTGTCCAAAGTAATTGCTTAGTGTGGCATACAGGGGGAGTTCAAATTGAATTGTTTTAGGTAATCCACTGTGCATTCACTTCAACTCTGATGTTTGTTTCCTGAGATTGTAGATTTTTGACAAAAGTATTCTATTCATTCTCGTCATTTTATCCTCATTTTATCTTGTCTTTGCTTCTCTTGCCTACTCACTCAAATTTTGAACAGAAATGCCCACACTCAAACTCTAATGTTTCTTCTATAATATTCTGTTCTCCAATGGTATTTCTAGTTTCTGTGTGGTAAATTTATCCACCAGGTTAGCCTATTTGAGTCTTTGCTCCTAGTTTTTGTCCCCAACGGTTTCATACTTCAATATGGATATTAGTACATGTGATGGGAGTTGTTGGTGCAATAGGCACTGCTCTGCTATGTGTTGTTTGTGATGCTATTATGCAAAATTCTTTGCTTGAAGATTGTCATAGTGCAAATGAACTTTTTGCTTTTTTATCCTAGCAAGATAAACTTGTTTCTGAGCAATTCTTGCAAATCTTGTATACATTGTTTTCCAACTTGAATGAGATGGTTCTGTGTCTATGTTAATTTTGCTCTACTGCTTATGATGTGCTTAATGTTACCAAAATGATATGTAAAAAGAATAATAGTTAACTTTTTATTATTTATAAAATACTCTAATCTTGTACAATTATGTACTCAAGATAATATAGCGTATCCATGCTCTCAGTCCAATATAACACCAAACACAGTGTACTACTTAGTAAAGTCCAATACAATTCAGTAGATTTAACAAAAAATAATATGGTACAGTCATTACTGCTGAACCTGCTTGAAATGGACTTTTATGTCTCAAATCATAATTCCAAATATTATTATTTTTAATTTGAAAACAATTACCCAACTGTTCAGTTTTTGAATCATTATTAATTTCTATTTTCTTATGACTTTCTAAGAGATTAATTGTTAATTATGCTTAAACATAATTTCGAGATCAATCTTCCTCTGCGAACCATGTTTATTGCCATTATTTGATGGATAGGATATGATTGCAAGTAATGGGCACTTATGTGGTTGCAGAAACAAAGGATCCAAAGCATTCAAGAGTCATTATTTTCTCTAATTTTAGAGGAAGTGTCAGGTGCAAAGTATTTCTTTACGTCATTATATTAATGATAGTTATTGTCATTTTGCATGTCTGATTTGTAAAAACTTGTTGATTGCACGCTTATTCAGGGACATAATGAATGCATTGACAACTATTGGGGATTTAGTTAAAGCAACTGAATTTATTGGTCAAAGCTCAGGTTTGTAGTTCTGCATTTTTCATAATTTTTCTCTTATTGGGTTTTCTTTTCTTTTTCTATTTTCTTTTCCCAGTAAGAAACCTGAGATGTAAGCTCTTAACTTTTGCTGAAATCTCTTGGAATTACAGTAGACAAGATGCAAAATTCGTAGAATGCCTTTGGAAAATTTGTGGTAATTCTTTTTCAATTTGTCATAGGAAAAGCATTGAAAGGCCAGTCACAAAAAGTTCAACAGGCTGTTCTGGAGGTAACTATGCTTCTTTTTGTTGATTTTCTCAGCTCCATGTGTTAGCTTATTTTATTCTTTTACAGAAATTTCGGGCTGGTGGATACAATGTCATTGTTGCCACATCAATTGGTGAAGAAGGCCTAGATATAATGGAAGTTGATCTTGTAATATGCTTTGATGCTAATGTCTCACCTTTGAGAATGATTCAGCGAATGGGGAGAACAGGGAGGAAGCATGATGGTCGAGTTGATATCCTTTTTTAGTTTGATTAACGCATTTAATGGAGTACTTGTTTATATTGAAATGACCTCAGGTGACTTCCAACATATCTGCTTATTTACTTTTTGAATGCCCTAAATTTCTTTGTTTTCTTCATAATTTCTAAATGCTTATTCCAGTGGTTCCTTGATAAGTTTCACTAGTTTTAGCTTGTAAAGGGTCTGAATTGAAGGGCTACACGCGTAAACAAGCCAGCAGTAAGACTATTAGAAAACATATGCGAAATGGGGGGATGAATAGCTTCAATTTCCATCCCAGTCCAAGGATGGTGAGATCTACTCAAAAAAGCTGTTTGGTCACATCATTTACTGTTATAGTCTTAACTTATTAACTCTATTATGTTTGGTTGTAGATTCCTCATATTTTCAAACCAGAAGTCCAATTTGTTGAGCTGTCAATAGAGCAATATGTTTCTCGTGGAAAGAAAGTGAAAGATGAGCATGCTATTGAAACACCTGTTTTCAAAGAAAAATTAACAGATGCTGAGACTGATTTAATTGCCAAGTATTTCCATCCCACATGTGATGGCACTTGGAGACCATCTCTTATTGCCTTTCCTCACTTCCAGGCGTTACCCTCTAGAGTGTATAAAGTAATGCATTCTTATAGAACGGGGATGCTGATTGACATGATGCAACATTTGCAAGGACTAACCTTTTGTAGAAATGATGACACTTTTATTGTTGAGGTTTGCTTTCTGTCCTTGGGTGAGACTAGTTGATGTAGAATGAGCTAGGTTAATTTTATGATTATTTTTATTGAATCCATATTTTAGTTAAATTAGGCTTTAGTTTCTTCTTAGAGTTGTGTTTGGGTTACTTGTTTTGGTTTTCGTTGTTAGCAAGGTAGGAAAACTATGTCTTGTTGGAAGTAGATTTCTTTCCTTTGGTTTTCATTGTTATTAAGGGTAGGAATTCTATTCTTTATTGGAAGTAAATTCCTTTGTCACTATAAATAGGTCCTTCGTTTCATTTTTAAAAGTACACTGGAAGATTATTGAATAAAGCATGTAATGTTTTTCCTTATTTCTTGAGTTTTTTCTCCCCCTTCTAGATTTTGACCCCTTCTGTTGTTTTTGACTCAATATTCTATAGTGATTGCTTATTTAATTATTTTTAATGAAATGGATTCAGGATGAGATCTATTCGAGTAAGTGTTTGGGAGATCAAATTGTTGGACAGTGTGAAAATGATAATGAAGGTAAATATTTGGTACTGCAGTTTTATACAGTTCTAACTATATGTAAAGGTATATTTCTCTCTCTCTCTCTCTTTTTTTTTTTTTGGTGGGTTGCTTCCCATTTGTAAGTTCTAAATTCGTAATCTTACTAGAGGTAAGAGACATTCCAAGTTTTTCCTCTTTTCTTGCTATTTAAGTCTATAAATGTGGTTGTTTGCTTTGTATCCTATCAATTATGTCATATGTAAAGAGATGTCTTTCGTATCAGTATGTACACTTCCTCTGTCCCTAAAACGTGTCCACTATTTCTTTTTTGAGTCTTCTCCAAAATTATTGCTCTTCATCTTAAGTTGAAGGATAAGTTAATGTTTTTT
The DNA here is from genome assembly GCA_035590515.1 of Trichilia minutiflora. Lineage (NCBI taxonomy): Eukaryota > Viridiplantae > Streptophyta > Magnoliopsida > Sapindales > Meliaceae > Trichilia > Trichilia minutiflora. The sequence goes on along the minus strand of JAVXUL010083007.1, from coordinate 15,819 downwards.
TCTGCATGCCCTGTATCTTCTGCAATAGTTACATGTCAAAATCCTATGGCCACATATAGAAGTAAGGGATAATTTGAATATCAAAGCATAATGAATAGGTGAAGCTTTTGATGACTTTTCTTTAATTTCAACGTGGATAATGATTTAAGGATGAAGGAAAAAATCTGTCTCTCTAATATACCTTTCATGACTAACACATCGTGCTCTTCACGATTTCTCAGGATTTAGCTTAAACCCTTGCATCAATATGACTTTTGTTTATTTTCTTATTAATATGCGTGTCATTGGTAATGAATTTTATTGCTTACACAGGGTGAAAGGGAAAAAAGATAGAAAGAAGAACTCCACTGATTTACTAATGTATGGACTATCAAATTATAATTTTCAAATAATAAACTTCTTGATTTGAGAAATATTGTTATTTTCTTTCTTTAGTTCCTTAAGCTCGATTCTTTTTTGATGTATAATTTAGAAACAAGTTCCTGTTTGAGGACAGGGAATACATAAAATTATTACAAAACAAGTTTGGTTGATCTGTTTTATGGATAATTTTGGAAACAGTCCTGATATCTGGTTCAAAATCTGAGAAAAGACCTTGTGTCCCATAGTCTAATTTGAGAGAAGTTCTATATTATACCAAATGCACTTTTGCTTATTACAAGTATTAAGAATGTAACTCAGATCTTTGGACTGTATCCTAACTGTTTAAAATTCTTTCCAGATCGGAAACCAAAAGCCTTCAATATTTTAACCTCTTGTGAAACTCTTCAAATCAAACCACTATTTTATTACTGAAAATATTTTATCTAATTTCATACACTTAATGTGTGGGTGTGAGATGTGTTAGAAACAATAAAAGATAGAATTCATTCTCATGTTGAATTTGCACAATTGTCAGCAATTCAGTTGACTGCAAGAAATGATTTTGTTCTTAATCTCAAGGTTGTTGTTTCACATGGAAGGCCATCAGTAGCCTACCAAGGCTGTCCAATTATCAGAATTTACTGCATGCTGGAATTTATATGCCTGTGATGTCACCATGTTGTGAAGCGGATGACTGCATGTGGGTTATTGTGAACTTGTTTACAGTCTGTTGTCAAGATTTTGCCTCATGTTCTAACTCCTAACAGACAAATTCTAAGTACAAGATGAGCTATTGAACCTTTCATTGTGATGGAAGCGTTAAGAATCTTGTCCCCTTCCACTGTTACTTAACTTTTGCGTTCACTTCGGATTCAAACAAAGTATGTTAAGTGTGAACTTCGATTCAGCAGCAAAGTACCGTCTTGTTATCTTCTGCTTATGAATTTGTAATAGTTTTCTATCAGACACATGGAATTTCTACAAGTTTACATTCTTATAAGTCTATAACTTACATTCTTGAAATGCTTGTGCAGGCTCTCCTATTCTGGGTAATTTTGGAGGCCCTGAGTCATTGAGAAAATTAATAGATTCTGAAACTGTAACTTTAAGAACATCGAGAACTGGGAAGAAGCATAAAATTCCCGATTTCTGTGGCAAAAATTCTGCAGCACACTCCTACCTTTTTGGTTCTGATTTTGTATCGATTGACACTCTAGGAAAGGTTCTAATTATGTCTCTCCCTGCACTTTCTTTTAAAGAATTATCACCTTCTAAGAAAATAAGAGATTCCAATACATTGCTGCTGAACTGCTGGAAGCAAGATTCTTTCCATTTGAAGACTTATGATAGAAACTATGATGAACTTACAATGCAAGCTAAAAATGTTGAGGAGCTATCAACTTCCCGGACAACATGCATAAATGGTGGTACTCTTTCAGTATCCGGATTTTGCAAGTTTGATGCCATGCCGGAGAACCCATTTAATGATGGGTTTGACAAAATCCTTGAAAGTTCAGTTTTAAAGAGAAATCAATTGCAAGGAGGAGGTACCAATGGTGAGATGCTTGATGTTGTTGAAACTAAGGAACCATTATTGCTAGCTGATGAAGACAACAATGATCCCATAGATAGTGAACTGAGTCCTAGGCTAACTAACTTGATCAAGAGCGGTGTTGTTCCAGAGTCTCCTATCAGTGAAAGTGGTCAGCATCCATCCCCACATAACACTGTGTGATATTTTCGAAGGATTACAGTTAGTGTGTTTGGTTGACTTATCTTGATGAATAAATTTTATTTTTGCAGGATTAAAAAATAACAAGGGAAGAAATGCTCCCATTCCAGATCTTGCTTCACCGGTCAAATTGTGTTCTGCACAGCCAAGCAAATCTTCAGGTCTAGGGCAAAATGAAAGAGTTAGTACCGATGATAAAGCCAGTGGAAGGAATGTCTCATTTTCTCCTGATAATAAAACAATTCAATCTCCCATTCATAAGGTGAACGAGATTGACAGCACAGGAGGATGTGTTCCCCCTTCTCCAGTTGCTGAAGGATGTATCCCCCCTTCTCCAGTTGCTGAAGAAACAAAAACTCCCTTGGCAAACCTTACAAATAGTAACTGTAGCAGGAATTGGCATTTGAGCTCTGGAGAGAAGTCAGAAAATACTAAACCAGCACGCAAATTTAAAAGGTTGTGCAAATTTGTAGATTGTGGAAAAAGTAGGAATTCAGAAAACACGAAAGAAAATAATGTAGCTCTTGTAGTAAACCTTGCAAGATGTTTTTCTGGTACCAGTCCTATCCAAAATATGCATAGCAGAGGTAATTTGTTCTAATATTATTTGTTGTCTGTTCCTTTATATCTTGGTTTTCTGTATGCTTGTTAGTGGTCCTAAGTTTATATTTGGTATAGTCATATAACTATCTGTTTGTCCTTTCCAGTGTGGGAATTTATTGTTGAGTTCTAATTCTTTCTGAGACTGAATTGTTCTATTATTGTTTTTGCTTTATTAAAAGCTTGATTGTGCTAGAGTTTTATCGCTTACCCCTTCTGTTAAGAAACTAGACTTTCGAATGTGATTTATTTATTGGTGTTACCCAGTAACTGTTACTCAATTCAGGTAAAAAGAAGCCAATGGATGGTGCACGAGTATTTATTGAAGAGGAAGCTGAGTAAGATTATGCTTTCAATTTTTTCAATTGAATTGCAAAGTTCCTATTGTTTGAAAAAAAGTATCACTACTATTTTTTTCTATTTTATTTGAATGCATACCAAAAAATAAAACTTCCATTCAAAACCTTCTGCTTGGATGATATTCTAAATTCAGCTGTTTAAAGAAATGAAATGATATTCAATTACTTGAAAAAGATTATTAAACGGTAAAATAGTCTGGGATAATTTTTTGCTGGCTTCTCAGGGTGTCTTCAGAAGCTGAAATATCCGATGAGGAGGAAGATGACCAAGATAACAATTCATATGATGATAGTTTTATAGATGACAGGACAAATCCTACTCAAGCTGAGTCTAGTGGAGTTGACATGATGGCGATTTACAGGTTTTTATCTCTCTATCTCACACACATACTTGCATACAGACTAGCATTGAAATATACCAGGAGGGACTTCTGTCCTGGAATATCTTAGGTTGTGACCAAACTGGGAAAGATCTTTGGTGCCAAGGTAGGAAAGATATAGGAATGGAAAACTTCTATTTTGGAATTTCACCATCTTTTATACATGGCAATGGTTTAGTCTGGAGAAGGCTTACTATTTTCCTGAATTCTTACATATTAGGAAATAGAAAAACAAATTCTGTGATCAAGTTACAAAGCTGGAAATGTTGTTGTTGGTTCCCTAAGGTGCATTACTGTGCACTTGGAGGTATAAGCTTTCTTGTCGTAAGTAGTTCGTAATCTGCAGACAAATTGCATAAATCTCAGCCATTATGATTGAATTTCTGTTGTTATGAAGCAATATTTTAGCCATAGGAAGATTCAATGTCAGTTGATATAGAATATATGTTCATGGAACTTTAAATCTACCATCTTAAAAATCTTCCCTTTGGGAATTAAGATCATGTTCTGAAGATATTAATATGCTGCAAGCCAGCATGAAAATTTATGGAATATCAGGCAGAAATTTATCATTTAGCATAGAATTTAGTGTGTCCAGTAAAGAGATATCAGTTACTCCATGGATGACTGATCTACTTTTTCATGAATTATAGTTATGACTTTGTATTTTATCTTGGCAACCTTTTAGACACTTAAATCCTGCACTGAGAGTGCACGCATGTGAGTTTTTGTATTTTGGGCTATTAGTTTTAGTTTTCTGTTTGAGGTGTCTATATTGTCAGTCTTCTTGTTCTCCTTCATTTTAACTGGCTTTGTTGTAAAACACGATTTCTGCTAACCTCTTTTCAATTATTTTGATATTTTTTTCTCTTCAAAATATCTGTTTTGCTTTCTAGTGGTGATGTTGCTACTTCTAAACTAACTCATTCCTACAATAGGCATTCTTTGCTCAGCCAATCACCTGTTGTGAGGCAGCCAAATTTGTCTGCAACGTATAGCCCTGATTGTGGCGGTCCGATGACCAGAATAATTGAGAGTGGAAGTTCGTCAGGAAAGACATTGAATTCTGTCGAGACACCTAACAGTGAGTCTGCAAATCGGTCAGCTGGCAGAAGTTCAGAACCCATTGAAGTAAACAAGGAGCGAACCACTTCAGAAACCATGGCTGGTAAAAGTACTGTTTTAATAACTGAAAATGAGAGTAATATGGAAAATAGGAAAAGAAAATTGAGTTGTTATCAGTCTGGATCCATACCTGCAATCAATCTGGAGCAAAAATTCACATTTCAGTCAGAGGATACCGGCAAAGAATCATATCCACAGGGTCAGGGTGAAAACACTGATGCAAATGCGAATACAATTGATGATGATCAATTTTATGAGAATCTTGATCTTGATGCTGTAGAGGAACAAGCTACCTTACTTCTCAAACAGAAAGAGTTTTCAATCCACAAGCAAGAGGTAATTCCTGATTCTGAACTACAAAATTTAGGTGTGCATGGTTCTCCATCATTTGATCTGGGGATATAGTATTTTGGAGGGTAAATCTAGTTGGAATCCACATCTGGTTGGAGGGTAAATTTAATTGTATAAAAAACGGAAGGTAAATTATCAGCGACAAGCTGCATTTTTTTTTGGGGAATAGATTTAATCATAGGCAGATATGTGAATTGTGTAAAGTCCATGTAAATGTACAGAAAAAAAGACAAAAAATATGTTTAAGTAATTATGTTTGTAATGTAGTTGCAAAAGAATAGACTCCAGAGCATCAAGAATACATAATAATATGAAACAGAGCTTCAGTTTAGCTTGGTTTTAAATCCGTTTTCGTATCACCTAACAAATTGTATGGAGTGATGGCAAGCGCCAATTGATACCCGACTCTTTCTCTCAAAATCTTGTTTAAGTAAAAAGAGAAAAAGAGACGTTTGTGTAAAAACTTATCAAAGTTTGGGCTCAGCTGAAGGGTATGTTCATTGACTAACAAAAGTACACATTAAGGATGACAATTCGTATGCATATATCATATTCGTGTTTTGACTTAAGTGAGTATAACAAATTTTTTTGTAAACACAAATACGAGTAATTGTCGACAAAATGATCACTTTAAGATGATCATCTCATAGCCATTGAGAATGAATCAAATCAGGTTTTATTTCTCAATCTTTTTAACCCGTTCCTATGAAACTAAGGTAGAAAAAATTGAGAAAAATCCGTCCTTCATAACCATTGATGAAAGATTCCTCGAAAAGTTAAGGATTAGTAATTGTTTTTAGAAATTGAATGGTTTTGATCTTACATATATACGAGGAAGGTAATTGAAAAAGAAAGAAGATGAGTTATTTACTTTGATCACTTAGAAGCTATGTGAGATGAAAATCTCATGCAAGGTTTTGCATGAGAGAAAGAAGTTAATCATATCAAAATTATAAATACGGATATAATTTATTTATTATTCATGTGTTAGCGAATCATATTTATGTTATATGATTAGATGCTGGAAGATAGATTATTTATTTAATTTCATTAGATATAACTGTTGATGCAAGATAAAATCACTGCGACTCTTCCCGCACCAGTAAATTTTTTCTTCTTCTTGCGGTGATCGGGTTTGTTTGCGGGTGTGACTGGACTTGGGGGCCTACGTATCCCCCTTTCTCCCTTTCTTCCTTCTTTTCTCCTCCATCTCTCTCTCTGTCTCCGTCCGCCGGATCCTCGATGCTCCTCGCCTTTGATCTTCTTCCGGTGGGTAGGGAGATCAAGTCACACGTAGTTCTTTGATGGAAAAGGATAGTGATGATATATAGGAGATGGTGAACTGGTAGGTTGTAATGGTCAAATGGCGACCCCAGTGACACGCGTTGTTGCATGATTGTCGTGCCCAGGGTGACCTGTCATAAGATTGGAGGCGCGGAAAATGGCAACGCTTTTCCTTCTATTGCTTGCCACGTCATCCCCGAGCTTCAAATTGTTGGTCTTGGCTATAGCACCCGAGGCGAATAGACTGTCTGACCATTCTTCCAGAATGACGCCGCATAAGGGAACCCGCTGGATATGTGCGTGTAGTGGGCCTGAACGGGGACGTGGAGATGGGCCTGGATCACTGGATTGGGCCTCAGTAAAATCTTCCAATAATACTAATAGTAAGAATTGAATACGAGACACGAAACTCGCACAGATTATTCTCAATTATCATACTACTCCAGAGGAGATTTTTAAATTATAATTGATATAATATAGTTTTAAATATCAAATATTAATATAGATATATGTGGATGCTACGAAAAAATTGTACAATTAAATGTCTGCACTAGATTTTCGTCTAGGAATTAAGCCCAATAAAAATTAATAAGATTTGTATTAATGAAAAAAATAATTTAGAAGAAAGTACTATTTTTAATTACTAAACAAGGCTAAGTTGATCATTGATGAGGTTTCTGGCTAGTTTTGCTTCAAATTATAAACTTCACATGCTCGAGAAAAAAGCACCAAAGAAAAGTACTAAACCTTTTTTCTTGACCACTGTGGTGAGTTTAGCATCTCAGACGAATATAAAAAGGCATCAAGAAAGGAGAAATAGGTTAAACTATTTGATTATATAACAAAGGAAAAGTCATGATCATAGTGTAAAGAAATAGTCAATGTAGAAATATCTTTAAATATAGAATGTGAGATTCTTTTAAGATATAAAAATAGGTTAAACTCATCACTCCTATATTATTAGTAAATATTCACCATTTCAATAAGTAGTTACTAGTGATTTAGTACAAGTAGTATTAACACTACATATATTATTCTGTAACTCAAAACAAGTTTGAACTAATAAAATTGGTGAACAGAAGCAAACCAAATAAAGTTAGAAAGTGATTTTTCAGTATACATAAGTAACATAACGATATGAGGTCATTTGGGAAAAAATATTCCCCTACTCGAGTGTCTACTCTAAGTGCTTCTATCCTGATCATTTTCATACAAATGTCATCCTTTCCATGGAGGTTCTTATTCTAGCTCGCTTTTGGAAATAAAATGGATCATTCTTTGAGGAGATATTATGGGAAAAGCTGTCACCAACCTCAAATAACAAAGGAAGCTAAGGTTAGCTCTTTTTTCTCCACTAGTTATCTTTCCTCTAATCTCCAAACAAAAACAAAAGGTACCACTCTTGAGTTCTCATTTCTTAAATTCTGCAATGATCCTCACATATCAATTACATATTTATACTGTCACTGTTCTATTGAGTAATCCCTCCTACATGAAGTATAACACATAAGAGTATATAACTTTTGTAAATATAAAATGGGGAAAATCCAAATTCCCCCCTGTGATTTGACAAAAAGAGAATCACTCCCTGCAGTTTTTTTTATCAAATCTCAGCTGTTCATTTTTGATAATTAATGACTGAGATTTGACAAAAAAAGCTGCAGGGGGTGATTCTCTTTTTGCCAAACCACAGGGGGGAATTTGGAATTCCCCCAATATAAAATATATGAAGATTGTTTTAGTTATTTCGGATATCAATATAAAAATTTTATTTTTAAATTAGGATTAGGGTTTTCTGTTTACTGAATTGAGAGAGATTTTTTACGGTTGTTGGATTTAATCTTTGTAAAAAATTTTGAGCCAAAAGAAATGAGAAAAAGAGGAAAGAGGAAGAAAGAAAGAAGGAAGAAATTCTGCACAAAAGTCACTCAAACCAGTTTGGCCTGTAATTTATATTAAATTATATAAATATATCACATATATAAATTCTTTAACTCTTTAAAGAATAACAAATATAACACACACACGCACACATATATTTATTAGCCTTTTATATTATCCTTGAAGGTGTTAGTCTGATCTCAATTTGATTATTGTATTAAGTGTAGATAGTTTTATTATTATATAGTCCGATGAGTTCAAGTGTTGGTATCCACAAGTAGTATTTTTTTAGTAGTCTAATTAGTTTATGTTTAACTAAGGTTCAATAGCAAAAATCTAATAATAAAAGTCTAAAATAAAGATAAAATAAATGATAGATAAATTTTAAAAGAAAAATTATCAAGTAGAGCTTAAATATAAATTAAAACATTAAGACTTTAAAAATTAACATCTTTGAATTATGGTAAAGTAATCTCGATCCTTTTTATAACTCAATTGAGATTAACTAAAGAGTTAACTCAATCGAAAAATAAAAATCATTTTAAACTCAAAAAGAATATTTTTCTATAAAATAGAAAAGTTTTAATACAAATATATCTTATTATAAAATTAATAAAAATATTTAAAAAGATGTTTATGACATGAAAAATATTCAAAATATTTTTTGTGCCATAAATTTACAATGAATAAAAGAATATAGTTCTAAGTAATCAATATGCCAAGTGTCTACAAAAAATTAAAGACTTTAAACACATCAAAACACATTTCATAAATGAACCTTCAATTAAATAAGAAGACTAAATATTGAAACTCAAAAGAATGATCAAGAAAACATACCACTAATTCGTTGATGTCAATTTCATAGCCTTAGTTACGAGTTTAGAAAGACATAAAGATGAGAGAATGAAATTCAAAAATATACTATAAACTGATTGGTATCTATTTATGTATTATCTTAAAACATAAAATAGGCCTCTTATTTATAGCAAACATGAGAGTTAAATATCAAAATAAGTAGTTGTAATTTTTGACAAATTAAATTGAAAACTTTGATAAATGAAGTAGAAAAGTTTTAGTTGCTATAAAAAACATCTTGGATAACCTTATAGATCAATGATTCAACTTTCATGATAAATACAAAAGTTATAGATAATTAACTCATCTTTTACCTGTCATTTATATCAGGTAAATCTGAAATTTCTATCAAAAGTTATAGACAAAATACTAAAATATAGTCGGGCTAGACCGGAGTAGCAATTAGGCCTACTTAATGGCTTTGAAAATGCAACTTAGAGTCCAAATTGATGGTTAGCTCAAATATAAAAGTTTTATGCCAACGAGTCAGCTTTCCACTGGATCAAGAGTCATCTCAATAGCTCTCTTGAATGAAAAGTTATAACCTTTTTATGTTTACTGTGTCAAAATAAAAAATAAACAAATATTACAAACAAAATAGATTTTACACCAAAGATTAAAAATATGTATAAATAGAGGGAGTTAATCATACTTTAAAGTGTAAAATGATGAATTTAAACTATCACGCCCCGATCTTGGTTGGTCACGTGGCAATCGTCATAAATTCTAGAAATACATCCTATCACTTAGAATACACTCCTAGAATCGCAAGGTATTAGTACCTGTTTTTAAACTCATTTGCAAATAAACAATACAAAATAGAAGATTTTCAATCAAACACATATCAACATCTGTATTTTCTCAAAATACATTACAAAATATTCTTGGCCAAGTCAAATATATCAAATCACTCTGCAAATGTTTTTACATACAATGGACTATAATATAAAAACTTGAGTCGAGTACCTGTAAAACTGTGCTGAAGTTTTACTTCAGTTATGCTATGTCGTGTTCGACTACACTAACCTAAAATGGGAAGTGAGGGGTAAGTATTTGAGAAAATAATCAGTGAGTAGACAAATATACAAAACAGAAATCAGAGGCCCAAACATTGATTACGAAAAATCCTCGTAATCATAAAATAAAGTATAGTGAAATGTGACATCATATACATGACCAGAAAACTAATATAACATCAAATGTGTGTATCCCCTTGGTCTATAAGATTCCATCCACTCCCTCAGAGCTGTATGGTTAATCCATAATCCTAGTTAGGATGTGTGCCTATGTATAATATCCCTTGATCTATAAGATCCCATCAACTCTCTCAGAGTTGTATGACTGATCAGCAACCCTGATTGGGATACTATCATATCCATATGGCTAGCATGCTTTAGCCTGGAGATGTGGATTCCATCCATCCTACCTTGGACTATATGGCCAATCTACACTCTTGGGTCTATTGGATTCCACCCACTCCACATGAGATGTATGGATAATCCTCACCCACATATAGTCAATAACATGACACACAAAATCATAAATCAATCTCAATGGCCTATCAGGATAAATCGAGTAACTGGTGGCTCACAAAGCCAATACATAATTTGTGGCTCACAAGACCAAAACATAGAACAGGTATAGAACCCCGACCATTATACTCAACTATACCACATTCACAAATATATATAAAATTGCCCTTCGGCCTCAAAATCACAATATCAATATATATTAGGCCTCCGGCCTCACATTCATGGCAATCCAGGTTTTATCACTAACCTATTTCTATCACAAACAAGGGGCCAACCCGGTTATCACACAACAACATCCATCCAACGCCTCCTCATTTCGGTTATCCATATACATATTTATATGTTATCCTCTAGCATTATATTCATTCATAAATAACAATAAATGAGACGAAGGAAAAGGAATATGTCCACTCACCATCTTGGGGTGAAAAACCACTCTCTCAATATCCTCCTCACGACGGAGATCTTTTTATCTTGATTATCATACCTGGATATGCATACAAACACAGATTCAACAATCTGTTATAATATGCGTGCATGATGCAATGCATGCTCATGCTACTCTTGCACTCTTCTCTCTATCTCTCTTTCTCTCTTTCTTTAACATACTGTCATACACATTATATCTTAACCTTTGCATCATTTTTAATTATTTTAACATCAATAGCTATCAAAATCCTCTAAGTTATCGATATTAATGATAAATTAGAAAATCTTTAATTTTTAGGGTTTTGTGAATAATACCCGAGCTATATATTCTTAAATTTATGTAAAATGATAGCTCAAATAAGAGAGAAAAATTGAAGAACAAGCTTATCTGAACTGGTACGTGAGCTTGAAGCCCCTTTTTAGCTTGAATCTCTCTTCCACTACTATTTATCGTACCTCTTCTCCTCACGAATCCTCACAATCTGATGGATGAAACTCCGATCAAAGGAGATTTCTGGGTTCTAGTGTTGATTCTCAGTTCATAGAAAGTGAAATGGTGAAGTTTGATTGAGAAATGATAGAGATCAGTTTCAAGAGTGAGAGAGAAATGGTTTCTATCAAAAATAAAGAGAGAGAAAGTGAGAAATCAAAATGGGAAAGACAATTCCCTCCTTGACGAAAATAGGCTGTGAAATCATCCAAAGGTGTCGATACATTTTACAAGTGTATCGATACCTTTGGCTTCATGCCTCTAACGTATCCATATTTTTTCCTAACGTATCGATATATTTGGCTATTAACTGTTCACTAAGCCTACAAGGTGTCGATACCATTCTCAACGTATCGATACATTTTATCGCAAACTGACTTCATCTCTGTCATAAATATATCAATACCTTTGCCAAGTTATCGATATGTTTGGCACTATTACAACTCATGAAGCTTGTAACATATCGATACGTTTAACCTGATACTGTTCATCATACCTTCAACATATCAATACATTTGGTCCATAACTCTGAAAGGTGTTGATACCCTTCTCCAAAGGTATTAACATGTTTGGCCTCATCCCCAATGTATCGATACGTTTCCCTAAACATATCGATACCTTTGTTTCTGGTCCTTCTTTCGGGGACTGCTACTTTAAATGGCCATAACTTTCGGTTCGAATATCATCACGAAACCTATAATATATCAATGAAAAGCTCTCTCCGAGCTCTACAAAAATAGAAAATTTTCTTAATTAGAAATGATTTTAGGATTAAAAATTCAGTTCTTTCTTGTAAACTAATATTCTGTACCACATATCTTCTTTCAAAATGAATTCAAGTTAACACACTCTCTCGCGCATGATCTAAACACTACCACATGCACAAAAACTCATGAGGATTTTACAATAATCCCACAACCCTAAGGGATGAGTTTCACAATTCTCCCCCCCTTAATTGAATTTTGTCCTTAAAATTTTATATAACGTAATGGGTATGCAGTAACAAAAACAATAATACTAAGCATACAACTCTCCCTTTTCCCTAATAATCAAATAAATGTATTTTAGAATACCTCACTTGTTATTTATTATTAGGAGAAGGAACTACAGCTTTTATAGAATAAAACAGTAATAAAAATAAAATATACATCACATAGAAAATATAAGGATATTTCTTTTGAGCTAAACACATACCTTGTCACTGAAAAAGATGTGGGTATTGCTGTCTCAATAGAATCTCTGGCTTTCAAGTCATCTTCTCAACTGTAGCACTCTATCATAAGACTTTCACTATCGAAATAGTCTTATTCCTCAAAGCTCATTCTTACCAATCAAGTATCCTCACCGGTTGTACCACACAATTAATATCATCTTTTAAATTGATCGATGGTGTCTCAAGTATGTGCGATAGATCTGGCACATACTTCTTGAGTATAGATGTGACACCCATGTTTAGACCTTGGGGGTATAATTATAATTTTACACTTTTTCTTATTCATGTATTTGTATCCCTCATGCATATTGATGGGTTATTAGTATGATTTTAAAATTTTATCAAAGATTTATGTTACTTAAAAAGAGTTTGAGAGTGCACACGTAGGGATCCCATTGGTAGTTTTCAATTTTGAAGAGGACTGAAGTGAGAATTGCCATTTTGGCAGGTTCGATCAATCGAATGATTAGGTTTGTTCGATCGATGATTTGGAGACTCTCTGGAAAATTTGCAACCTTTAATTCATTCGAACGAATGGGAAAATTCATTCGATCGAATAGGTTATTCATTGGATCGAAGTGCTAGTCCCTTCAATCGTAGGGAAAATTCTTTCGATCGATAAAAGAGAAGCTCTCTGACTTCTATAGACGTTGAAGGATTCATTCGATCGAAGGGGGTGATTCGTTTGAATGAACTCTAATTCGTTCGATCAAATCGATGTAAAATAAAGACTTAACCCTCATTCTAGAAGCTTCTCCTTAAAAAAACTTAAGGGTAAAATGATCATTTTACCCTCAAGTTTATAAAAAGGGACTGAACCTTGGATTTTTGACTGTTCTCTCCTTTCTTTCTCTTTTCTCCTCTCAGTCTCACATTGTGAAACCCATCCTTTAGCATTTGGGCATGATTGTAAATCTCTCAAAAGTGTTCGTGCATGTCTTCATGTTTAGATTATGCACGAGAGGGTATAAAACTTGAAAAATATGTCTTGAGTAAGATTATGATGTAGGATATGAGCTTATGAGAAAGAACTGGATTTTTCATCCCAAAATCATCTCCAATTGAGGAAAAATTCCTTGTAGAGCTCAGAGAGAGCTTTCCATTGATATATTATGGGTTTTGAGCGGATATCCGAGTTAAGAGTAATGGCCATTTGAAGTAACAGTCCTCAGAGGGAGGACTAGAGACAAAGTATCAATATCTTTAGGAAAAGGTATTGATACGTTTACTGTTTAGGGCCAAAGGTATTGATACCTTTAATGAAGGGTATCGACACCTTGAAAGCATGGTAAATAGTAAATTATGCCAAATATATCGATACATTGGCAAGGGTATAGACACGTTTGTGATGGAGATGAAGTCCGCTTGCGTCAAAACGTATCGATACGTTGCAGGCATAAAGCCAAAGGTATCAATACATTGTAGGCTTGTAAACAGTAGATAGCCAAACGTATCGATATGTTGGGGGAAAACGTATCGATACGTTGGAGGCAGGAATGCCAAAGGTATCGATATATTTTGAAAGGTATCAACACCTTTGGTCGATTTCATAGCCTATTTACGCAAAAAAGGGGGATCGTCTTCCCCATTTCAATTTTTGATTTCTCTCTCTCCATTTTTGATAGAATCATTCTCTTTCTTAACTCTCAAAAAACTGATTTCAGCCATTCCTCCACCAAATTCCACCATTTTGGTTCCTATAAACTCAGAATCAACACCAAAACTCATAAACCTCCTCTGATCGGAGTTTTCTGTGATGGTTCACAAGGAATCACGAAGAAAAGGTAACGGTAAACAGTAGCTGAATAAAAGAATCGAGCAAAGAGGGACTCAGAACACTTCTATCATCTTGGATAAGTTCATCCCTAAGCTTATTTCTCTATTTTAAGCCTTTATTGTGCATAAATCACGAGAATAGATTTTAGGGTTACTGTTTACAAAACCCTAAAAATTAGAGATTTTCTAATTTGTCATCGGTATCGATAGATTAGATGGCTTTGATAACTAATGGTGTTGAAATTATTGAGAAAGACGAGTTCTAGGAGCGGGGTTGTGAAGGATAGTATGTTTAGAAAGAGAAAGGGTAGAGAGAGAGAAAAGAGTGCGAGAGTTGCATGATATGAGCATGTATTGCATCATGCATGCACACTTGTTCAGATCATGAACCTGTGTTTGTATGTGTATCCAAGAGCAGCAGCCAAGACGGGAGGATCTCCATCGCGAGGAGGATACCGAGAGGGTGGTTTCCCACCCCAAGGAAGTGAGTGGATATTCCATTCCCTTCGTCTCATTTATTGTTCTTTATAAATGAATATAATACTAGAGATGATAGCATGTGAATATATACATATACATATATACATATACATATATACATATACATATATATATATATATAAATGTATGTATGTGGATACATAACTGAAATAAGGAGGCGTTGGATGTATGTTGTGTGGTAGTCGAGATGATCCCTTGTTTGTGATAGAGATAGGTTTGATATGAAACCTAAATTGCCAAGAATGTGAGGCCAGAGGACTATTGTGCTTATGCTTGGTGATATTGTGATTTTAAGGCCGGAGGTCATTTTATTTATATATATGTGAATGTGACATAGTCGAGTGTATTGGCCGGGGTGCCATATTTATTGATTAGGCTTTATGAGCCAGCATGTCTTGTTTATTGTTTTGGCCTTGTGAGCTATAAATGATATTTTTAGCCTAGTGAGACAACAGTTATTTGATTTGCTCTGATGGGCCATTAATATTGATTTATGATTTTGTGTGCTATGTCATTTACTATCTATGGGTGAGGATTGATCATACTGCTCTTAGGGAGTGGGTGAAATCCAATAGACCCAGGGGTGAGGATTGTCCATACAGCTCATGTAGAGTGGGTAGAATCTAATAGACCCTGGAGTGTGGATTGACCATACAGTTCAAGATGGAATGGGCGAAATCCATATATCTAAGCTAAAGTATGCTGACCTTATTTTGTTATATTAGACATGGGCACACATTCCCAACCAGGGTTGCGGATCGGACATATAGCTTAGATGGAGTGGGTGGGATCCTATAGACCGAGGGGTTATACATATTTGAGATTAAATTGATTTTCTAGACATGTATATAATGCCACATTTCATCATATTTGATTTGTATGATTACGAGGGTGTTCCGTAATCAGTGTTTGAGGCTCTGATTTCTGTTTTGTTTATTTGTCTACTCA
>JAVXUL010082899.1:0-24198 GCA_035590515.1 Trichilia minutiflora | reverse complement strand
GTGCAATCTAAAAAAAACTCCAGCTAAATAGAGCAAAAATTTTATGAAACTTCAAAATCTGTAATGGAGTATTATTCGTCAAATATGAACTGTCTAATAAAGAACATATATGGACAAAACTTTTGTTAAAATTTGGAGTCAATCTGACGGTTGAAGAAAAAGAGATCGTCGATAGACATAAGCTCCCAAAATGAACAGAAAACCAGATTATTCTTGCAGCAAAATTGATCTACAAGAACTTCCACCAGAAAGATTATTAATAAAATCCGTTTGGTCAGATTGTAGATCGACAAGTAAACTTCTTTTCACCAAAAAATAAAATTAATCCAACAGTCAGATGAAAAGTTACAAGCAAAAATGATGACTATGATGGTTAAAAAAAATTTTAGAATTGAGAGAAACTCTTCCATCTTCTTTGATTCAGTTGGGAAATGGCTTTTTGTAAGCATTCCCACAGACGACGCCAAATTTTGATGCAAGAAAATATCCGACGATTTTCATATACCAAGCATTAAGTGACTCACAGTGGTGATGTGATAGTTGATGGGTTTTTTGTGTGTTTGTATTTGTGACTGGAGTTGGGTTGCTCCCAAATTACCTATGTACCCCCCTTTCTTCTCTTTTTCCACATTCCCTCTCTTCTGGTTCTTCAAGTTCTCTTTCTTTTGGTTCTTCCGATTATCTCTCTTCTGGTTCTCTTTCTTCTTCTTCTTCGGTGGGGGATCAAGTCACATGTAGTTCTTGTTTGGGGGAGGGGATGATGATTTTATAGAGGAGATGATGATCTGACAGATTAGGGTGGTAAGGTGACAGCTCCAAGGAACTATAGGGTGGCTGTCATCCAATACGTAGAAACCGTATCTCAGAACACCCCTAACATATGTTAAATAAAAAGCTAAAATAAAGATTTTATAAAAATTGATAATAAAAGTTTACAGTATATTGTAATTTTATAATATAGTATTTTTTTTACGAATTATTTAAAATATCATATAAATTGTCTATCAAAATTCAATTGTCAATTCTTTTAAATTATAACTCAATAGTAAAGCAAAATATAATGTTTTTATTATACAATATTTATAGACTATTGAAAAATAAAAATTCGTTATTTTTCATATTAAGTTTAGTTCTTTTTTTATAAATAAAATAAATAATTAAATTCGGTAGAGTTATAATTTTTTTTAACAAATACAATCCTTAGTCTTAATTTTGTAGAATTACATACCACCCTTGATTTTAATTATTTTTAAAAAAATTAATCATTTAAATTTAAATTTTAAAAATAAATCATATATTCAAATATATAGACTACTAAAATGAGCCCGAAACCAAAAACCTACAAAACCCATATCTTATTGATAAAATATTTAGACCAACTTTTTGTTTCTAACTTGTATTTTTTTATTCAAACGCTTACGTAGACAAATAAATTTTTTTAAGTTTGTGGGACTTGTTAGTGGCTAATCAAGGTCGTTAGGGTCGGATTTAATCAATCTGGATTATTTTGGGCCAAACACTTAAATAAATTAGATAGAAATGATTCGTTTAATAAATCGATTAATATCCTCAATCTTAACCCAATTCATCGAATTAATCGATTAAACGGATTAGCCTATTTATATTAATTAATTAAATAAATAATTAATTATAATTTTTAAAAAAATTAAAAAAATTAATAAAAAAATAAAAATACTATAAACATATAATAACAAATATTTTAATTTAATTTTTTAAAATTAAAATTTTATTATTATAAATATATAATAAATATTTAATTTAAAAAATATTTTAAATATTTAATTAATATATAAAATAAATATCGGACCGACCCGTTTAACTCGTGGGTTAAACGAGTTTGAATCATTTTACCCGTGAATTAATTGGACTAACCCGTTTAACCCGTGGGTCAAAAATCCTTAACCCTAACTCTTTTATTTTGTGGGTTAAACAGACCGATCCGTCGGACCCAACCCGTTTTGACAACTCTACTACTCCCCATGTTACCGATAGATATGGCCAAAATTTATAGTTAATTTAAAAGCATAAGCTAGTGAGACTAGGGCAATAGGTGCCATAGGTGCAACTTATCGTCACCAACCCTGCTTTATATTTGTTGCTTTACCGAATCAAAACTTTAAGAAACTAGAGCTATGAATTACAATCACACACAGAGAATTTTATACAAAGAATCAACATATCACGACCACATTCAGAAGAGAACAAGTTTTAAGAATTCAAGAACACATTATAGAAAATTTGAACCTAAACTTCAAAGGAATACACCAAACTTTATTTCCAAAGAGAGAGTTTTTTTTCACATGATACTTAATGCAATTACAACATCACTGTATGTATATACAACAAAGATCTGTCACCTAAGTTTGTTACAGTTTTAATATTATCAACGGAATCTTTTTTAACTAACTAAAAACACTAACTGTCAACTTGCTCCAACAACTTGCACCAAATTCTGCAATTTGCTTCTCAGCTTCCAACTTCCAGCTAGTAGGTTCAACTGGCAGCTTCCAACATCCTGCATCACAAGCTACTGTTCTTCCCTTTATCAAGATTACTCTAATGCTTTTTGAATCATACTTCAACAATCTCCACCTTGATTCTAAATGCATTTCTGCATTCCTCTTCTCAAAACTAAAGCTTTTTGATAATTTAATCTTCAATTCTGGTTTTTTCAACCTTTTCCAAGCATTCACCTTCCTTTCCTATCCTACGTTCCAATGCTGTTATTGTCTTGAAGTCATTTCCCTTCTACCAACAATATCATTTCCTCTAAGAATTAGTACTCTTCTAATTGAACCATTTACAGAAACTGTCTGAACTTTGAAACGAATACATCCTTTGTTAAGGCATCTGCAAGGTTATCTTCTATATGGATTTTCTGCACTTCACATATACCTTCTAAGATAACATCCCTAATAAAGTGTAGCCTCACATCTATGTGTTTTGTTCTCTCATAAAATACATTATACTTGGCTAATTAGATTGTACTTTGACTATCACAGAAAACTGTTACACTCTCCTGTTTTACACCTAATTCATCCACGATACCCTTTAAGTAGATAACTTCTTTAATGGCCTTAGTTATAGTCATATACTCTGCTTTTGTAGTTGATAAAGCAGCTACATGCTGTAAGGTTGTTTTTTAACTCACAATATATTTGTTTAGAGTAAATAAATATCCTGTGAGTGATCTTCTCCTATCTAAATTAGAAGCAAAATTTGCATTTACAAAGCCCATGATGTTTTCTGCAATTCTTGAGCCACCACCATACTTTAACTTCAAGTTTAAACTGTCCTTTACATATCTGAATATCCATTTCACAGTTTACCAATGAATCTTCCTAAAATTGCTCATGAATTTATTGACTATACTTAATGCATAAGCTAAGTCTGGTCATGTGCAGACCATTGTGTATATAACACTTTCCATTACACTAGTATAAGGTATCAAGCTCATTTATTATCTTTCTTTATCTGTTTGAGGTCCTTAGTCCTTTGAAAGTTTGAAGTGAGGAGCTAAAGGAGTGTTAATAGCTTTTGTACCCATCATTCCAAACTTATTTAACAGTTTATCATATAATGACTTTGTGACAATACAAGAGTCTTCTATTTCCTGTCTCTTTCAAGCTCAATTCCCATAATTCTCTTGGCTGGACTTAAGTCTTTCATCTCAAATTTTGAATTCAGTAGGTCTTTAAGTTATTTAACTTTCTTCTACTCTTTCTTGCAACTAACATGTCATCTATATATAGTAGCAAGTATATTTTCTCTTCAAGTGTTTCTCCTTTAAAGCAAACAGAACTGTCAAATAAGCTCCTCTGAAAACCTCCATTAAGTATGAACTTGTCAAACCTCAAGTACCATTGTCTTCTACTCTTACTTGCAACTAACATGTCATCTATATATAGTAGCAAGTATATTTTCTATTCAAGTGTTTCTCCTTTAAAGTAAACACAACTATCAAATAAGCTTCTCTGAAAACCTTCATTAAGTATGAACTCATCAAACCTCAAGTTCCATTGTCTTGAAGATTGTTTGAGTCCATAAAGTAACTTTATTAATAAGCATATATGGTCAGCCTTCTGTTTGTCTTCAAATCCTTCAATCCGAGACATATACATTTCCTCATTGAGCACTTCATGTAAGAAGGTAGTTTTTACATCTAAGTGATCCAATTCTAAGTTATGAATAGTAATATAAGCCAACAGTAGTCTAATTAAAGTGTGTCTCATCACAGAAGAAAAGATTTTTGTGTAATCTAAGCCCTCCCTTTGTATAAATCCCTTTGCCATCAATCTGGCTTTATATCTTACCTTATCAGCTCCTTTTCCACCTTCTTTCTTTTTAAAAATCCACATGCAGCCTCCTGTTAAGTGGTTTAAGAACTAATGTTCAGGTTTTTTTTTTAACCAATGACTTCATTTCTTCTTCCATTGCTTACTGTCATTGGTGTCTGTCTTGCCTACTGAGTACATCTCTTACACTTATAGGATCATCACTTGTATCATTTTCAAATACAATTAGAGCATATGTAATAAGATTAGCATACCCATGCTTTTCTGGTGGTCTTATCTACCTCCTTACTCTATTTCTGGCTAGCCTAAAATCCTACAAATTCTGATGACCATCAATACCAGCAATTAATCCTTCATCTTCTCTTTGATTCTGTTTTAATCTAATTGACACCACTTCAATCTGAACTTTTTCCTTTTGCACTGTTCAATCTACTCCTTGGATCATCTGAGTTTTTTATTTGCACATTGGCATTTCATCCTCTCTGAAGACCATATCTCTGCTGATTATAGTCTTCTGTGAGTTGCCATCATAACACTATATTTTGTAACCTTTTGTTCCTTCAAGATAACCTACAAAAACTCTCTTGATTGCTCTTATATTAAGCTTCCTTTGTTTATTGAGAACAAAAGTTGTACAGCCAAAGATCCTTAGATGTCCGAGCTCAAGTGGACTTTCAAACTAGATTTCTTTTGGTGTTTTAAAGTTTAAAGAAGTTACTGGACACCTATTAACAAGATAAGCTGCTGTTGAAACTGCTTCTCCCTAAAAGAATTTGGCCAAACATATATTAGATAGCATGTATCTCACTCTCTCTATCAAAATCCTATTGAGTCTTTCTACAATTCTATTTTATTGTGGTGTATAGGTGACAGTTCGATGCTTTTAAATTTCATGTGAACTGCAGAAACCATCAAACTTTCTATTGCGGTATTCAAGACCATTATCTATTCACAACACTTTGATTTTCCTTCCTTTATGATTTTCTACCAAAATTTTTTAAGTTTTGAATTCTTTAAATGCATGGTCTTTGGTTCTCATCACCTTCACCTATACTTTCTTTGAAAAATCATCCATGAAAGAAACAAAGTATCTTGCTTTACCTAACGAACACACCTGAGCAGGCCCCCACAAATTAGAGTATATATAATCTAAGACACCTTCTGTTTTATGCCTTCCTACATTGAACTTTAATCTATGATGTTTTTCATACATACAAGACTCACAGAACTCAAGAGAACCTTCATTAAGATTACTTAACAACCCTTGTTTCTTTAGCTTTATTAAGCCTCTTTCACCTAAGTGTCCAAGCCTTCTATGCTAAATCATGAGATTGTTGGTTTTTGAATAACAAACTGATTCTACTTCAGCAGTTACAACATTTCCTTCTAAAACATACAGTCCATTCCTTTTAATCCCCTACATTACAACTAAGAAGCCTCTTATAATCTTAAGAACACCAGCCCCTAACCTAAACTCACAGCCAGCTTTAACTAATATGCTTAAGGAAATTAAGTTTCTTTTTAATTTTGGAACATACATGACATATTGTAAGATTTTACAGGTTTCATCATATAACTTTAACCTGACATTACCTATTCCTTGCACATTACAAGCTGAATTATTTCTTAGTAAAACTTTACCACTCTTGATGGCCTCAAATGAATAAAATACAAACTTATCTGGACTCATGTGAAAGTTGCACCCTCAGGCCAAGATCCATTCTCCTTTTATTTTGTTATCTGATTTTGTCAACAGAAAAACATTCTTTCATCTTTTTGTGAAACAACAGCAACTTCTGCTCCCTTGTTCACAATTTTCTCTATTTTTTTCTACTTTCTCTTTGGACAATCTCGCTTGAAGTGCCCTTCTTTGTGGCATTGAAAGCATTTTAACTTCTTTCCCCTTAATCTTGATCTCTCATCAGTTTTTCATCTGACATTTCTTTTATCTGACCTTTCTCTTGCCATCAAACCTTCTACTATTCTTGGTTCTTTCTCATCAATCTTTTCTGTCAATTTTTTTGAATTGAGTGATGCTTTAACATCATCTATTGACAATGATATTTATAGGATTTAGGTAAAGAAGTCAAGACTATTAAAGTCTGATATTCATCTGCAATCTTAAAATCTATGGTTTCAAGATCTAAAATGAGTTTATTGAATTCATCAAGATGCTCCTTCACAGATCCCCTTTCATATAAATGAAAAGCATACAACTTTTTCTTGATGCAAAGTCTGTTAACAGTGGATTTTGTCATATACCTTACTTCTAATTTAGACCAAATACCAAGAGTTGTTGTTTCTTTGGAAACTTCCCGAAGAACACCATCACCCAGTGACAATACCACTGCACTATATGCTTTCTTGATGATTTCTTTCTTCTCCACATTAGTTAAAGTTACTGGCATTTGTTTATCTTTTAGCAGAGCTTCTTCCAGTCCTTTATGCACCAGAAAAGCCTTCATTTTAATCTTTCAAAGATTGAAATCATTTGCTCTTGTGAACTTCTCAACCAAAAATTTCGAAGTTAACACTATAGTTTCTGATTTCTAGAAGCTCTGACTCCACTTATTGCTTTATCGAATCACAACCTTAAGAAACCAGAGCTATGAATTACAATCACACACAAAGAATTTCATACAAAGATTAATCAACATCTCACTACCACATTTATAAGAGAATAACTTTCAAGAATTCAAGAATATAGCATAGAAAAATTAAACCCAAACTTCAGAAGAATACATCAGACTTTATTTTCAAGGAGAGAGAGTTTTTTTTCACACGCTACTTAGTGCAATCACATTATCTCTGTATATATATACAACAAAAATTTATCACCTAAGTTTGTTACAACCTTAGTATTATTAATAGAATCTTTTCTAACTAACTAAAAAAAACTAACTACCAACTTGCTCCAGCAACTTACACCAAATTCTATAATTTACTCCTCAACTTCTAACTAGCAGGTTCAACTGACAGCTTCCAACATTCTGCATCACGAGCTGATGTTCCTTTCTTTATCAAGATTGCTCCAATGCATTTTAAATCACACTTCAATAATATTGCATGCAAGATGCAACTGCAACCCCTAGTTTATAAAATAGACAGAGGTATTTTCACATATTTTCCCTAAAGTTTGTGGTAATCACACAGCTGAACATTTTGTGAAAACTAACAGAAACCTTTCACAAATATTCTTTTAAATTAGTTATCTTTTACTATTAGTTTATTAACACAAAAGATCAAAAGACTAAAATAACCTCTAACTTATTTACATTTTATTCACATAAATTAATTTGATTAAAGAGAGAAGTAATAAAAATATTTTTAAAAAAACAACACTCTTCGTAAAATCCATCATCTCCTTTCTCTCAAATCCTATCTAAAATCACTAATTACTCTTCTAAAAATTATAATAAATTACAAATAATAACTCCAATTTATTATTATCACAAAGCAAATTTTGATAAAATTCGGGTTTTTCATTACCTAAAATATGACCAAGTCTTGAACATAAAATGCAAGGTGAATGTAATTGGCCGTAATGTCCAAATTTTAGCAATAGGAATGAGAAAATTACATCAACGAGTAGGGGTGGGCATATGCGATTTGGTTCAATTTGAGATAAAATTTTAAATTGAATCGCATATTATGATTTAAAAATAAATAAATCAAATCAAATCAAATCCATTAATATATTACAAATCAATCCAAACCAAACCACAAAGTGCAGTTTGGATAAGCAGTTTGAACTATATTATAAAATTAAATATATAATAATTGATCATTATCAATTCTATAATCTCTCGTTGACATTTAAGAGTAAGTTTTGTGAATAATTTTTTTAACTTATTTGTGAATAATTTTTCTTTATTAATAATTATTATTATATGAAAGATACGAAGGCAAATCATATATAATTTAAGATTATAAATAAATAATAATAAAAATTTTATAAGATAATATTAAACGGTTTGATTTACGATTTCGTGATTTAGAATTGATTCAATTCATAATCCAAACTACGAACAACGGTTTGAAAAATATCAATCCGTAAATCGATCCACAAATTTTTTAAATCGATCTAAATCGCTAATTTTAACGGTTTGGATTGGTTTGAATTTGATCAGTTTAAAAATACCCACCCCTATCAACGAGTAGCAGAAAAATCACAAATCATTCATGACCAGTTGACGTGCATTTGTATTCGTTGTATAACAACGCATAGGAAAGCAATTGATAAAGTCGAAACTTCACAAATAAAGACTTCGCTTGTGCCAGAAATAAATCCTTCAGCCCAAATATAAACCCGAACAAATACCAAACCCGCTCGATCTTTGCTCTAGACGCTTCTTAATTTGACCTGAAGATAAGCTGAATAAACCAAACTTATTCATATCTAGCCTTCACTAGAAGCAACGGCCTCCAAGAAGGGAATCAAGGTGTAGCCCTGGCTTCTTCTTGACTCAATTGGCCAAAAGCATGCTATAGGGGCAAGCAAGGATGCCATTGCTTCCTAGGATCTTGGTGGCTGGTGATCGAGTTAATCAACAATGCATGTTGGTAAAAGTGGAGGCGGCTATGGATGTTGGTAGAGCTGAGAGGGGTTGTGAGTGTTGTATTAGATGGTGTTAAATTGAAAATTATGGTTTCTTAGTTTTAAATTTTAATATTAAAAATTTAACGTAATATATTAGAAAAATATATGTGAAATGACTAGATTGGCCTACCGATTAACATTGCTTACTAGTCAAGCTTCACAAATTTATTATTTAAAGGAGGTTTTCATTAATTCTTACAAAACTTTTTACACGGTGTGATCTCAGAGAAGGTTGTGAAAATACCCTTAATAGACAAAGAGGCTGTTAGGATTTGTTTGGCATACCCTAATATTTTATGATGAACTCTCATAATGATTTCTAACAAGAACTCAAAGCAAGTCTAGGAATAAAAGTGATTACAAGTTGGAACTGTAAGAAATTCATTTATTTTTGATCCTTAATTTACACAGATCTTTGAATTTGAAACACCTTAATTTGTGTCCATGAAAATCTCAAAGTGATGCTCTTGATGGAAACAAATATTCCTTGTATGAGTCTAATAAAATTACAATAGTTAGTTAGATCATTGAAATAAAAATGATAAAAGTAAGACCTTTTAATTAAACAAAAGGCTAGCTGGTCAATATAGTTTTCTTGCTGTCTTGGCCATTGCTTAATCATTCTTTATTGGCCTACATCATGTGAATTGTTTAAAATATACGTAAACCTCATTGTTGCCAAAATTTATTTTTAGAATTTACAAAATGAATATATATTTATTTTAGAGTTCATAAAAAACTTTGAGGTTTTAGAAAATTATAGATCATGAAAAGAATAAAATAATTTAAACTAAAAAGTTTATATGTAAATAAGTGACACAAAGCCATGAGCAAGGAGATGGATTCTTTGAGAAAAAATGACACTTGGGAGTTGGTCAAGAAATTAGATGGAAGAAAACTGGTTGATAGAAAATGAATTTTCAAAATGAAAGAGGAGTCTGATTAAAGGTTCAAGTACAAAGCTAGACTTATAGTTAACAAGTTCACAAAAAATATAGTGTAAATTATATGGAAGTGCTTTCATCGATTGTGAGACATATTTTTATCAGATTACTTCTTGTCCTAATAGCTATTTATGAAATAGAATTAGAAGAAATGGATGTCAAAACAGCATTGCTACAAGGGAAGCTCATTGATGATATATATATAAAACAGCCAGAGTATTTTGAAGTAAAGAGAGTTATAATCAAGTCTACTTGTTGAAGAAATAGTTGTATGGGTTGAAGTAATCACCAAGACAATGAAATTTAATGTTTGATGACTTATGACGCGGAATGGATACTCTAGGAGCTAATATGACTATTGCGTTTATTTTTAAGATAGTAACATAGATGATATAGTCTATCTACTCATCTATATTGATGATATGTTAGTAAGTAAGAGCAAAAGAGGTTAATTAAGTTGAAGATCTCAATTTATCATTCCTCGAACCTAGGAATTGGCACACTTGACAATCATTGCAAACCTAAAAAGGCATTCTATTAGTTTAGAATACATCTCAAGGACACGTAAGATATTAAATTTATAACCAAATCAAATTCAAACATAAACTCAATTCCAAAATTATCAAAACACATCAATCCAATATTTTTCAATTCAAATACAAATCAATATTATTTATTGGTATCAAATCACAAAATACAAATATGTCTTGTTTCGATACAAACTCGACCAAGTAAATAAATACAAATCATTCAATACAAATTTTTTCAATAAACTAAAGTATAAAGATGAGTTAAGTACCTAAAATTTGCACTAAAAATTCCGGTTTACTTGATTAAGCTTGACACATGACATACTATCCTAAAACATAAGGGAAAGAGGTGAGTATTAAGAAGTACTTAATGATTGAACATATACAATAATTTTTATATTTTAACCATACAAGTAGGTAACCATAAAACCTTTTACTACAAAAAATAATCATCATTAAATTATCCCATTCATAAAACACAATTATGGCATAAAATATATATCAGCAAATACTTTATAATAAATCAGAATATCAGTTTTTCTCTATCTATTAGATTCCATCTGCTATATTTCAAGTTATAGAAAAATCCGTAACCAGTAGAGGTAAGAGCACAATAAAATTCTATACTTTTTGGGTATATTGGAGTCTATCGACCTATCTCGACTATAGGATAACCGTTACCCTCAAAGTTATTGGACTCCATACATTATTTTTGGCTATAAGATATCCTCACCCTCAATAATATTCAAACATTGGCTCATAAGACTGAAATAAAAAAACATTCATATAATCTCGACTCTTCAACTATATCATACCAATATCATTCAAAAAGAGAAAGAAAATATTGACTCTTTGACCATATCGTTATAAAAGATAACTACTATCAAATTCAGATAAAATCTTCATATGTATACATATCATCATCAAAACTATTTCATAATATTGTAAATAAATTTCGATATGGCAATTCCATAATTAGTCTCTTGGCCTCAATCACAATATAAATTGACTCTATTTTATCAACACACATTGGCTTGTAGATCCCATAAAATCATATCATAAAACCATTATTAGTTATACATAAATTTACATACAAAACCAAAATCTTATAATAGATTTTTATTGTCCTAAACATTTGAAAACATATAAATTTTATAAATATTTTTAAAACAAATTAAAAATAGTTTAAAAAATCTACTCACAAATCTGAAATGGGGATCATCCTTATGACGACATCCTTGCGACAAAGATATTCTATCCAAATCTCCCGTGCATATATATACGTACATATGTAAGGTTTAACAATTTTTTCTCATAATAATAACGTGCTATATAAAGAATAATGCATATAAATGTATATTTCGCTATCTATCTCGAATTTCTTATTTGATGTAATTTATTCAATCTCTAAATCTCAAAGAATCACAATATAATCCTATATGTCTAATTATATTGACTAGTTTCACATTTTGATAATTTAATACCATTTGAAAATCTAATTTACGGTTCTATAGTGTCATTTCAATTTAATTCCTTATAATTTCATATTCAAGATATTCATTCTAACTCATATGTATTGAATTCAAGCTCAATTGATCATAATTTTATAAAATTATCGAATGCACAGTAAAACTCTAATTGTACAGTAAAATTTTTCAC
Organism: Trichilia minutiflora; assembly: GCA_035590515.1. Lineage (NCBI taxonomy): Eukaryota > Viridiplantae > Streptophyta > Magnoliopsida > Sapindales > Meliaceae > Trichilia > Trichilia minutiflora. The sequence goes on along the minus strand of JAVXUL010082899.1, from coordinate 12,149 downwards.
TATTCATTTATACTCAATATTTTAATTTGTAATTTCGATAATCTAATTACAATTATAACTACTTTACGTCCTAATTTACATAATTTAAGTCGAATTTTTATTATTAGAACTAATTTTTTTGTAAAAATAGTAAACTTTAAAAATTTAAATTTCTCAATTTATTAAATTAATACATAAAAATCTTATTCAAATGTTAATTTTAACTTTAAAATACTCTAATCATTACAAATTAACAAAAACACTAAATCATAAATAGTAGCACTAATTTTCTCTAGGTTGATTTCTTGATCAAATTGATGAACCAAAATTTTTATTATGGTAAGAGAATGAAGTTATTTTGATTTCCAGTAAAAAAATGGCGATTTAATCGGTGGACTAACTAAAAAATTAAAAGAGAAAAGGAAGAGCAAAAAATTAAGAGCAGAGGAGAAAAAGCTAGGGGAAAAGGGGAGAAAAAGGAATGCCCGAATCCCTCATGTACACTATATATAAGGGCCTAAGTAATTATCATAATGCTCTTGAAGAAAGAAAAGAAAACAAAAAGGTTTGGAGGCCAAAATTAGTTTTTCATAAGAGATAAAAGCAAAACAGGTTTCAAGGGATCCAAATTGGTCTTATGACTAGTGTCGATCACCCTTGGCCCGCCTAGACCAACATCAGTTCAGGGAAAAGGCCTTGGATTGATTTGGCCTTGGATCCTCCTAAGGTGTCTCTGAGTTCAACTTTTGTTCTTCTTGTTTTTGACATTGATTTCTCCTTTATTTGATATCCGATTTCACTTTGCTTTCTATATATTTGATCGTCTTTAAGTAAAAAGAGTTGTTCACCAATTTCCTTTCTCGATTAATAGAAAATTAGTTCTAAACCTTGAGTGTTCAATTAATACTCTAATAAAACTCTTTTCAAACTCATTCGTTGTCATCTAAATCTTCTTAAATCATTTATTAAACATCTATATGAAGTTAAATACTTAATATTAGTAGTCAAACATATATTTTATAAAAAAATAATAAAAATACCCCTAAAGGATAAAATGATCAAAATGCTCTTAAATGACAAAACAGGGTTTACACAATTAATTTTGGAATTTAAAATGAAGGGACCTTGAAATTACAAGAAGGATCCTAAGGATTGAAGTCATCAGAGATAACAATAAAGGATTGTTAAGTCTCTCATAAGAGAAATACTTGAGAAAAGTTATCCAAAGGTTTAATATCAAGGATGCTAAGGCAGTTAAATGTCATTGGCAGTACACTTTAAACTCTCGAAGAATCAAGAGCCCAAAAGTGAGGAGGAGATGCAAGAAATGATAAAGACTCCCTATTCAATAGCAGTTGAAAGTCTGATGTATGCCATGGTGTGTACAAGAATAGATTTAGCATATTTAATGAGTTTGGTCAATGGATTCATGACGAATCCAGAGAAGACTCATTGGAAAACTATGAACTGAATCTTAAGATACATCAAAGGAACCTTGAGTTGTCTGAGATATCAATTAAAGGATCAAAGGATTGAAAAGCTTAAAGGCTATATAGACATAGATTTTATGATAGATTTAGATAAGAAAAGATCACTTATAGATTATATTTTTACTATTTATAAATGCATGGTTAATTGTAAAGTAATATTGCAACATATAATTAATAGCTTTGTTGATGACTAAAGCTAAATATATGACAGCAGTAGAAGCAATTAAAGAGGTATTATGACTACAAGGGTGCATTGCTAAGTTAAAGATTAGTGATGAAATTTTCGTAGTGTGTTGCAAAAGCCAAAATGGAATACAACTATAGAAACATCAAGCATTTCATAAAAGAACTAAATAGATTAATGTAAGATTTTACTTCATTAGAGACGTGTTGATTGAGGAAAAAGTTGATGTTCAAAAGGTAGACACGAAAGAGAATACAATTGATTTTATAATTAAGATAGTATCAATCAAGAAATTCACATATTATTGTGAATTGATTAGTTAATCAACTAATGAGTGAAGAGTCAGTTGAGGAAGGCTGCTAGAGAAAGAATCAGAGATTCCGATAATAAGTTTTGCAGGAAAGCATGTTAAAGGATGCTGATGTGAAAAAAAAGAAGGAAGTTAAGGTTATAAAACTTGAATCAAGATTGAGATTGTAAAAATGATTTAACTTTGAAGTTAATTAGGTCGAATGAATAGTTAGCTTTGTTTGAATAAATTCTTGTAAGTTGAAAGTCAAATAGCACAAATAAATTTGATTGAATAAATTAAAAAATTTGTTTGGACGAATGAGTAGGACAAAATAAGTTAGAGAGCTGAGCGTGGGTCACAAGTTTGAATATTTATCTTGCTTGATTAGCATCACATTTTGACCATCTATACTTAGCCCCACAATTATGTGGGTTTCATATTTTTCGATGAATGTATGAATGTGTCAAAAAGAGGTATATAAAACCTGATCAGTGACATCTTTAGTATAGATTTTAATGTATATTAAAAAGAGACATGTATTTAATTTTATAATTTTGAAATGAGAATTTATTTTCTATTTGGATGAGTTAGTTTGACCCTATCTCTTTCGCGTGCACTTTCAAATTTGAGAATGTTTTTAAATATTTTATTTCAACTTTAAAATTGAAACTACACGTAGAATAAGAATTATTAAATTTATCTATTTAGTGCGTGTTCATATGTGCATATGTTGAGTGTGCATGTACACCAGTGTGAGTGGGTGGACGGGTGTATTCTAATATGGACCATAATAAAGAACAAAGAATCAAACATTTGTATACAAAAGTTTTTACTAAAATGTTCTAGAATTCATTGACACAGCATACAGTTCATAAAAAAATTACAAAACGAAGTCCCGTATATCTCTTGCAGTATTTCTTCATTCCTGTTTGTTTGTTGACATTTGTATATAGAAATTATGAATTTCTACATGTAGTTACATAATCACAAGATAAACTTACATTGGTGCAAAGTCACTGAATTTATATATACCTTCACCGCAAGAGTGCCTCTTCTATCTTTTCATTCGGCAGAATTTTAGTTTCTGATACGATTGTTAGAAAATCAGGCTTCTCAGGGTGGAAACATACCAAAAAAACAAACTTTCTTTTTCTCTAAAACCTAATCATAGATCTTCCTCTTCGTTCTGTGAACAAATGTTAATTAATGAGAACTTCACTTGAAGACAAATCTTCCCTTTCTCCAAATGAAGCCTGGCTCCAGTAATTGACCAATGACCAGGACTATCCATTGGACCTCTACACAACTGCGTAGTATCCACAAATTTCAAAAGCTTCTGTGTTTGCACTGGCACCGGCGGTCCTGTAGGAAAAACACTAGAATCCACAACCACAACCGGTTTTTTCTCTTTAACTTGATTGCCCGAAATCGATGTACTTAACGCAGAAAAAATGCCAGATTTCTGAGAAAATTCTGAGGAACTCTGTGCCCAACTTGATTGCACTACGAAAGAATCTGAAACCCTGGAGAACAAGAGTCGGAGATGGAGAATATTCTTTGATTCATGTTTTTGTACGTGAAGTTGAGCTCCGGTAACGATGAAGGAAACATCTTTTCTTGCAGTCCATTTCGGATCATATTTGACTGGAGCTGTGCATATATGGGAAAAATATTTTCCACCAATAGCTTCAAAAAATTGGTGATTATCAGAAATATTATCTGAACCTCGCCATAGCTGTGTGTGATCTATCTTGTTTTCGAGGATCGTTGGGATATTCGAGAGGTGTTGGAGGTGAATCGCTAGCCTGAGGTTTCAAGAATACATAGTTTGAGACAAATAATATCAGGGAATTTATCATTTATGAAAAAGATTGTGATCGAGTTTAAAAGGGTTATTGAAGTTTTTACCTGTTGCATTTCCTTCCCTCAAGATAGAAGCGCATTCCTGTGACTGGAGTCTTCCCTGATGTTACCTGATGATGAAGATAAACTTTTAGTTATATTTCTAGGTACAAAACTAAGAAAAAGAAATATTAAGCAGTAAACTGAAGAAACCTGAAAAGAAGAAAGGTAAAGAATTTTCAGTTTCAGTACCCGAATAGTATTAACATAGAGTTTAGGACCCATTAAGTGAAAATGGAGGGAAGGTGACGAAGAAGACATATTTGTGGATGGACCGAGTGGAAGGTCATTGTGAATTGGAGCCCAAATCTTGTGTGCTTGGAAGTCTAGAAAGTATTCTAAATCTGTTATCGGAGGCTTATCTGTTTTTACAAATATTTCAGAAATTATCCCATCTATTTATGGAGAAAATAAAAATACCCAGAAACAAAAATGTAGATGAATAAATTTTAATCACCCATAATTTAAAAGCAAAAGGAAAATACAGAGAGATGAAGCAAGAAGACGACTTACATCTAAGATATAAATTGATAGCATGAGATAAAAAGCCTTTTCCAGGAGCTCCTCTAAGCAAAGAAGTGATGGGAATGAAGTTAAAATTGATTGCATCCGGATTGGAAGGAACTGTTAGAAGCCATTCACAATGACTGTAAGCAGATGGATCACCTCCTTTCTTGGAACATATAACACTGATTCCCTGCATACCATCTACTTCAATGTCACTTTTCAACCAAATGGCCGTGCTAAGAAATACGACCCAATTTAATTTGGACTTTTAAGACCTAAAAGCCCAAAATTTTCTTTTCTCACAATTATTTATGGGGGAATGGCAAATTCCCCCCCTAAAATTTAAAATAATGCCACACCCCATTATGGGGTGTGTAACAAAATTTGAGCCCTTGATTTTGTGTAATGGGTGGCTCAGATTTTGCCACACATCCCATAGGGGTGTGTGGCATTATTTTACTTTTTAGGAGGGAATTTGTCATTCCCCCTTATTTCTGTCTCTATGTAAAATTAACCCAACATACCTATACGACACCATATAAATAAAGTCGATAATAAATCAATGTTGTGTTTGTATGGTTAATGTGCCTTTGTGTCGTGTACATAATAAGAGTGATAAAAAATTATACATGACCATAAGAGTAAAAGAATTATTAATTTTGAGAAAATAGGACCTACATCTTTTGAACAAACGGATGAGTAGCTGTTGAAAGCAGCAGGTATCGGATCAAAGACTTTGAAAGCCTGGGGTGGCTGCAATTCAAAAAGCAAATTATGTAAGTAGAATTGAACTAAGAATGAACAATGATTAATAAACAAATACTTGTAGATAATTTTGATTCAATGACAATAACCTTATTCTTTTGATCTTTAATTTTTGGGGTAAAGCTGCAAGTTCCAGTAAACAATTGATCCCCAAGGTCATACAAATGTTTTTTAAGGTCGGATGTTCCCAAATTGGAAGAATGATCTTGTTTGACTAGCACAACATCTTGGCCACCAATACTCAACCCGACAATAACGTGCGTTCCATATTTCTCGATGAATCTGTCAAACAATTCATATGTAAACACTGATTTAATCGTTTAGAATGTCAAGGACATGTCTACAAGTGTCTTTGGTTTGAATTTGAGAGTAAATTCATAAGCAAATTTCTAAGCAGATACTTTTCAATTTCAATTTTTTAGATTTTCTTTTTCCCTTGTTTCATTTTGATGACAAATATTATAAGTAAATAGGCAACTCAATGTCAAAGTCTCTGGTTTGATTGTCACCAAACTTTAGCAAAAGCGAAGAAATTTTCAAACAGACAACAATCAAATATTGCTGTCACCTATAATAATGTGCCACATCAACTAAAGATTTTTTTTTTCTTCTGAGGTCTACTGAAATGTCTGCTATACATTTGGAACCTCAAAAATAAAATAAAAATTCACCCGATTAATACTGAAGATGGTGTGAAATTGTTATCCATGTAGGTAGAGAAAGATAGCAAATGAGCCTTTTTAAATTATTATTGTATAGTATGTTTAGTGCTGCACACGGCTAAAGCAAGCAACAGTTCATGTGGAATGGTTGACTTCTAAGTACATCATCTAAAATGGTCCGATTCCAATCAAGAATAAACTTGTAATACTACTACTGGTCAAACAAGTAATCGATCTCCAGTTCTAATTATGATTTAAAGTATTGCAATTTTTACAAAACAGGCATCAGCAAATTATGCTACACTAAGGAGCAATTACTTGTGTTGACTTTGTATATGGGTAGGTTTGACTAATTCTTTTCTTTCCTTTTAAGTTTGCGAAGTCAAAATATAAGAGCATATGTTGCAAAATTAAGGTGACATAATGTTTGTCATGGTTATTATAATTAACGTGTAAGTTACAATTTTATTTATTTTAAATTATGTCATTTCATTTGTTTTATTTCAACCACAATTTTAAGGCTAGAAATAATTGGAGGATTTTAAAGTTTCCTACACGTTACAAAACTAACCATCATTCAATAATAACATTTATGGGGTATATTCTATTATGATGGTAAGGACGACATTTTTGTGAGGGAAAAAAGTAGTTAGGTGTGAAGGGAATACACAATAGTCAAGCATCGGCCATATTTACACTCTCATATAACTTATGGTTCTGTGATTTTGTAAAATAGTTATGTCTATTAATTTTTTATTTTTTTATTTTTAATTTCTGAAAAATCGTTTACAAAATAGCTTCATGACAAGAAAAGAAAATGAAAAAAATCAAATTCTATCATATCTAGAGATTCCAAATGTACTTGCCGTTTAACATAATATTATAAACAATTAATAATTTTCTTGTTTGCATTCGAATCCAATCTTGTAGTTGCTATAGAATTTCCAAGAAGCTATCCAACCAACTAATTACCCAGAAGACATGCAGGAAAGATAACCCAGAATGTCAAAACTTGCAAACTAAATAAGAGAAGTTGAAAAAATTAAAAATTATTATACGTACGTTACCTTGCTAGGGCACAAGGATCCCAGGAAGTTGGAACTGCATTTCGGACTTCGTCCGAGAGAACCAACGGATACCGATCAATATGAACATTAAACAGGATAATAAAGTAACCATCAAGACCTAAGAATTTTGTGTTAGCAGCATCTTTTGCCCATGAACTGCTTTCGAAATGAAACGCAGCGTTGAACAAGCCTGATGGGATTTTCCCCGGAATCGAAGACTTTTGATTGAAAAAGACCGACATCTGCAAAATTCGCAGGTTAAACACATGCAATTGTACATAAACTCTCACTAGAGATGGTATATATAGGTTCGATATATGCAATTGTACATAAACTCTTATTAGAGATGGGATATATATATTCAATATATAGATAGATAGACAGACAGGTACCTGATCGAAGTTGAGAATATCGGATTGGTAACGCGTTCGATCGCCCTTATCGCATTTGATATCGATGGAGACATCTTTGATTGATCCAAAACCAGGAACAATAATCTCTCTTTTATCATTTTCATTGAGCACAACTAATCTCTCTTTGCCTTTGCAGTATTTGAGCTTGAAATCCGATGCTAAATCAAATCCTTTTCCCAGGCTGCTTACAGCTCTTTCTGCTATTCCAGTATTACTCATCTCTCTGTATAATTTGATGAGAATATTGTGAAGACTTAATTAATATAATATGAAAGATGAGAGTATGAATAGAGGGTAGGAAATGTTAAAATCTAGACGCAAAGGAGGATTCGTTCTACTTGTTTTTTTGAGTAAAACTTTGACCAATCAGACTTTGTCCTTTTCTATTGATGATATATATTCGAATAGTTGGAACGTAATATAACCCCTGACCCTTCAAACTTCCACGTCTCATTAATGGGTACAATCAAAAGTCTGCAGACCTTTTCACATTCGATTATAAAGTTAGTACTATTATTTGGTTAATGGGGAAAATTAGCAAACCGGCCTCGGGATAGTTGATTGGTCACATGAATGATCTTAAGAGATTAATATTTCAATATCAATGGATAATATATAACTGGCAATTCTTTTTTTTTTTTTTACTTAATAAATTTTAATCTATTAAATCAAAAATAAATACTATATATCGAATGAGATAGATATTTTTTTTTTATGTGAAAAATCTTAATCTATTGAATCAAGGATAGATACTATTTATCGAATGAAATAGTTAAATCTTAATCTACTGAATCGATAACAGATATTATTTATCGCATGAGGTAGTTCAGATAAAATCTACGATTTAATTCTCTTGACGTTTTAACATAATAATACTCTTGAGATTCGAACCTGAAACTTTTTTAAAATTTAAATCCTTATCAACAAACTAAACTTCAGGGATTATAAACTGCAATTTGCCAATGCCATATATGTTGGTTGAAAAAATCTTAGCACATGTATTTTTGTGGTTGCCCATATTCTATCAACTTGCCTGATACAACAGGTACACTACAAGTTTCATGACTCTCCACGTCTAGAAATTTTTTTAATTTATTAAAGGTGAGATTGTTTAAAACCAACAAAATATTCTCTTCAATAGCAACTCTAAATGATCATTATTAAAAATTCTAAAAATTGAATTTAATAATTTTAATTAGATATTGATGACTTTTTTTTCACTGCTCCTTTATATATATATATATATATTTACTTTTTTTGTTAGTATACTGATTTCGTCTGGCGATGAGTATAATATTTTACTTTTTACGAATTAAATTTTTTCTTTTGATTATATCCTGTAATTTTTTTCTAAAATTTTTAAATAATTTTATGCATTTAGAGAAAGAGTATAAAAAGCCTTTTTTCGGTTTTATTTGGAATTAAAATTGTATGACTAAGGCTGCAACTCATACATTAATTAATTAAATCTTTTCACATTTATATTTAATGCACAATTGACTAAATAATAAAAGAGAAAATTTATTACATATGACATAATTTGATTGGATGATTCTGTTTTGGACAATTTCATACCTAGGTTTTTTCATCATCGTTTGTCAAGTTAATTATTAATGTACAGAAATAAGTAGTTTTCACTATAAATTGATAAAATTGCGTATATTAAGTGAAAAAATAACTAGTGATAGCAAAAAGTAAAGATTTATCAAACACTTTACTCGTTATGCTTAAGGGTTAAAAAAAAGAAGAAGAAGAAGAAACTGATCATATATTTTCAGTTTAATTTTGATTTTAGGGTTTGCAAATTGAATCAAAACAATAAAAACCTAAAGTCTAAAATAATTAAATTTTATATTGTTTTTATTATATATTAGTGTATTATTAGTATAATATATATTATTTCAATTTTAATAATTTTATTTTTAACCATAAATGAGCAAGGTAATTTATTAAAATAAAAAATAAATGAGCTTATGTCGATCAAATTATAATTTTTGACCAACTCACATTGTCAAATCATAACTAAAGTTTTATTTATTTTTATTTTTATAATTTATAATTTTATTTTGATCAAATTATAACTTTTAGTTATTCAAAAGTTTTAGAGTTATTGATTTTTCAATTTAATTTTAAGAATTTGCTAATTATATTTGAACAAAATAAAATTAAAATTTTCAATGCATATTGATTTTACTTATTTTATAATATATAGAGTTTATTTAATCATTTATAAATATATGATATGTCAAAATATTAAAATTTAAATATTTAGATTCAGATTTGATAAATAAAAAATAAACATATTATTCATAATCATTCACGTTTATATATTTAAATCTACTCAGATTTTAAACATATTTATCAGAAGCATAATTAAGATTTACATATTCAGATTCTAGATTCATCAAAAATCAAACATCACCTTAATTTTATATATTGATAGATTATTTTATATATATATATTCTTGAAGAACAAGTCAACAATTAATAATTTTAAAGTCTCAATTATTGTAATTGATATGTATATTCCCTAATAAAAAGTCAATTTAAGAAAATGAAAAAGAAGACTAAATGATTCTATTAAAGAAATAATATTTCCAACATTTTGAATTGAATTTTTTTAACCCATTTTTAGTTTGAATGGAATTTTATTTTAGAATCATTCGATTTGAATTTTACATCCTAACTCGTTGTAAAGATTATTGAAATTTATAATGATCAACTTTAATAATTAATCTTCCTTGATCCTTCCAAATAATTTTGTTCACTATATATTTAATATTAATAATTTTCAAAATATATATACATGTTATAAAATTTTATTAAATTAAAATATGAATAATATGAAAAGAAATTTTTTTTAATTTTTTGTTTATATATGAAGTAGCTTGAAATTTAGGATGTTATTAATATTTATTTTTATGATTAGAGTTGTCCTTAAGTATATTTAAGACTTTTAATGATAATTATTTATTGAAAAAAAAAATTTGTTCAACCCAGTATTAAATAAGTTTATAGTAATGCCCTGATCATCAATTGGATGATTCATTTTATAATTTTTAATTTGTTATTAAATCGTTTCATTTGATTTAACTTGATGAATTTTGGTATATATATATATATATGTGTGTGTGTGATAAATAAATTTATTAAATATATTTTAATCATTTATTAAATACATTTTACTTATTTTTATATTAATATTTAATATTTAACTCTTTTATTTCATAATAATTATAATGTTAAAACTTAAAAGTATTTAATAGTTTTATTTCATAATGATCTTAATTTTAAAGTTACAACGCGCAAATCCGAAAAGACAAACCTAAATAATAACAATCAGATGTGGACCATTGACCGATGTTGACCAGACTTCCATCGCATTTGACTCTAAAATTCCAGAAATGAATGTGAAAACGTAAAATCAACGCAGAGAATTAATGCACAGATCAATAATTCTCGAGTTTTCTGTCCCATCCAATCCAATAACTTGGTCGTATTGACCAGAAATTACTAGAAAAAAAAAGGGGTGTGTGAAAGCTAACGGAACACATTCAAAGGAAGGTTCGAACGTGATTAATCTACACTCTTTAGATTTATTTGATCAAGCAATTACATAACAGATCTTCTAATACGAGAAAAGTGAATTATCTTTTAAATATTTATATTTTTTTTATTATTCAAAACAAAAATTTTCTTGGTAAGAACAATATTTATTAAATATTTTTATGTATTAATTAATTTTTAACCTTCTCATAAAGTCATAATTTCTTGTATTCAATTCTGTAGTCAAAATTTTGAAACCATACCGATTACCGTTGGATTTACTTTGCCCTCTTCTGAATCAACTTAAAGTGTTGAATTGTCACTGCAAACAATTACTTTTGTGTATATAAAATCAAATTAGTTAAGGCAAAAGGGTTCTTATTTTCTTCACAAATTGTTGAATTCATCCATATACCAGATAGTTTAAAGAGTTGACAGTCATTAAGTTTATTGTGTTATTAATTTCCATTTCTTTTAAATATTTAATATTGATATCAACTGATAGACAATAAAGAATCAATGAATAAATATTTCTGCTAAATATTGATATAATTATGACCGAACTCTCAGTTCTCTTATAATGATCCCAAATAACAGCATAAGAAGCTTGCATGGCGTTTGTAAGACATTAGATATTTAGATGCATAAACAAGCAATCAGATGATGAAAACAAATACTCAAGAACAAAATCAAACTAGGTTGTACATAAAATTTCTCCATCAAATGCCTTTAACTGATACATCCCATGATTGAAGGGAAATATATTCCATTAAGATAATGACAACAAAATTGGGGGCTTTTTTCAAAGCTATGTTCATTGTAACAAAGATTAAGCATGGTCAAGAAAAACAATAATCATGGGAAATTAACAGTCTAATCCACAATCAAAGATTTGATACTTCCAATTTCATTTCACAAACATGTATTTACAGCTTTACCATAATAAGATCGAATGCACACCAAAACAATGTTTTCAGTTGTAGAGCTTTGCTTTAATTTACATCACGAAAGAAATATACGAATTGCGTTATTACATTAGCAAATGAAGGAAGGAGAAGGGCAGTGCACCTTTTCTTCATGTTTGATGAGCCTACACAGTAAGCATTTGATCAGAAACGGAAGACAAACCCTCCATCAATCGAACAATTTCTACCGGATCATCCAGATAATACTTGGCTTTGCTGGGTTTTTTACCAACAGTACATGCAAAAACTTCTGCCTTAGGAGCAATGGATGGGCCTGCCACGGAACTGGTGATTACCTCAAACATATCCTCATCAGATCGGTCATCTCCTATGCACACAACAAAATCTGGCAACATTCCCCTTTCTTGCATAGTGGA
>JAVXUL010082684.1:0-24220 GCA_035590515.1 Trichilia minutiflora | reverse complement strand
GGGAAGGGGAGCTTGCCCAATGATTTTCGTATGGTGTTTTAAGGACTTCACAGGAAAGAAAGATTCTTCTGATTTATTTAGTTTATTTTATTTTCAAACTGTACTTTTATGCCTGGTTTACTCATTGTATGGATACTTGTATGAATTTTTATGTATGTATGTTTTTATCTTGTTCACTCACGGAGTATACGTTTGTATACTCACCCCCCTCACCTTCCAGTTTTAGGGTAAGCGTTGGGTCGAGTTGGTGGTGGTTATCGCTCCAAGATTTGAGAACTTAGGTATAACCACATCGACTCACTCTATAGTCCTTAGTCCATTGGTAGACGTTGATGTTTCTGTTGTATTTATGAAATGTTATGAACGACAAACAGATTTGTAATATTATTTGTAATTCCTTTTGGGATAGATTAATCCATGTATACTCAATTTGGCTAAATGTTTTTATTTATCTATATGTATATTCAAATATTTGAAGTGCTTGTGGCATTATATTTATTCTTTGGAGTTTGGGTGTCAGGCTGGATTTTGGAAGTGTTTGTTAAATGTTTAAGAAAACTGGTTTTTGTGAAAGCCTTACAGGCCTATAGGTTGTATCCTGTGTGATTGGGTACACCCTGACGGTCTGTGGCGTTGTCACATGTAGGACCCCGGGTCGGGGCATGACAGAAAATATGGAATTAATAAAAAAGAATTAGTAGCAATTTACAAGGGACTAAAATACTATGAATTATTGATAAATAGACATAACAATATTATAGTAAGAACAGACAACTCACAAGTTAAATATTGGCTAACAAAAGAACTACATACATCAGTTGTAACCAAAGAAATCAGATATATTTTAATAAAATTGGAAAAATTTGATTTCAAATTAGATCTAATACCAGGAAAAACTAATATTATAGCTGATTATTTATCATGTCAACAAAATTCTTGAGTTTTATAGGAATGGAAGAACTCGTTGCACAACTCAGGGAAAAACAACTAGCAACAGAAGAAATAACTTCAGAATCTGAAATAGAATTTCTCAAGAAAAAAGTATCAGATCTGAAGAAAATAACTCAAGAATTATCAACAATATGAACAGTAATTATGAATAGTAATTAGCTACAGTAATTATCTACAGTAATTGTGAACAATATTTTGTATAGTAATCTTATACAGTAAAATATGTAAAAATTTAATACTTAATTTAAGCTCGAAGTGTACGGGTTCTTGTAGGAAACGTTTGAACTCTGTGCTTAGCTAGGTTGAAGTAATGGTTGGAAACCTATCGCACCTAAGTGGAAAGTAGATCTTTTAGATTGAAGTTTACCTCTTAGGTTGGAGAGTTGAAGGCATACCAAAAGTCGGTGGTATCCCACAGAGGACTTAGTGCCACATCATATGAACCGGTCTAGTCTAGGTCAAAGAACGGAAAAGCTTAAATTAAGAATATTTAGTTTGTACATAGAAAATTTTATTTTTCATTTTTGAGAGATAAGGATGAAATAAAAAGGCAAAAAGTTCTCCTCTCCCTTCTAACTTAATCAAACCTTTCTTTTACTCATGAATGGTGTAGATTGAAGTGAACTTTTATTTTTGGGTTTCATATTAATCAAATCAACAAGTTAGGGTAGGAGAGTAAGAACTTATATTTTTATTTTTATTGTATGTTAGGCCACATATATCTTTAAATGGTATCAGAGCATATTATATCTTTAGATGGATATAATGTTGATTTGCTTGTATTTGGTTTAAATTAAAAAGGACCATACATGGTTAAAACTTAGCCAATTAAGGATTTTGATAGGAAAGTGTTTTCCATCAAAATCTAGTGTCATTAGATGATCATAATGAGATTATGAACCCTTGGTTGAGTTGATTACATTATTCGAATGTTCTAATGAGATTAGATATTATTAAAATGAGTTATTGACAAATTGATGGATATTTTACATGAGATGTGATTATGTTCATCAATATAAGTTTCTTTTGATGAAATAATGATTAAATAGATGAAAAATTATTTAAATCCATGTGTTATTATTTTTGATCATATGAGTATATTGATGAAAAATTGTTTTTCATAAAGAACAAAAATGGTTAATGGTTAGATTAACAAGTAAATACGTGTTTGGTGATGGAAAAGTTTGATTTTCTTTCCTTCATATTTTCGGCCATTATGAGTTAGTGGTGAAAATTTGTTTTTCATCTTGGCTTTATATATTTAAAAGTGTTAAATATGTGATCAACATTGCACTAATAAGTAAATTCAATTATTTATCACATGAATAACAAAATCATCATTTTGATACAACAAACAAATATATGATACATTATGGTGAAAATGGACATAAAACCATTTTTGTGCAAATTTACAATTTTCATCCTATATATATATATATATATATATATATATATATATATATGTAAACATGTGTAAAAATGTATAAAAGTAAAAACTGAGGTTTTTAAAATAAACATCAAAAAACTTATTGTGAGACATGAAATAATATTATACAAGCAAACAAAAAGATTCAATTTTTTTGACTAGAAATTTAATTTCTTATAAATAACATGTAATTGTTACACGTATATTAATAATTAAGAAATTGTTAATAAATAAATGAAATGTTTTTAAATAAAAGTATGCATGTGTGTATATATATATATACATATATATATTTTAGTGATAATATTTATTCATGAGATGAATAAATATTAAGAAATAATATATAGTAAATGGTTTACTATATACGTGTGTTTTATGAAAATCACGTGTTTAATAATTTGCAAGTTTATAATATATGGGCGACATGTGTGAGATTTATATGCATACTTACTCTCAGATAAAATTATTAAATCCTTATCTTCTATGGTAAGATAAAAAGGAATTCTTTGACATAAATTTATATCCTAAAATTTCTATTATGTAAAAGAGAGAACTCTCAGATAAAATTATTAAATCCTTATCTTCTATGGTAAGATAACAAGGAATTCTTTGGCATAAATTTATATCCTAAGATTTTTATTATGTGAGAGAGAAATGAAAATAACAGCTTAAGAAAGTATAATGGTTAGTATTTAACTAACTTAGGGTACCAAGATTTTGATTATGTGAGGCATCTAAAGCTGCGGCAAAAAAAAAAAAATCAAATCTTACATGTGATGTAAAAATAAAGGTATTTTTTACTTATTGAGATTAATCAATCAAGATTCTAAAATATAAGGTTGGTTGATTTTAATAAAAACTTAATTCTCCATTAATAATTTAAAATCTAATAAAATTTTTGAGTCATGACTTATAGAGTATAAAATTCAAATTAATATGATTAGTATTTAAAATAACATTCAAAGTGTTTAATTGTTATAATTTAAATTGTTTAAATTTAATAAGTCAAATTATTTGATTTGTTTAATACATATCACTAACAACTCTTTTTAGTTTCTCAAATAATTATGATAATATAAATATACAAAAATTACAAACAATGTTCTACTTGAGATCATAGACAATAATGTTTTGACAGGGCCAAATTTTAAGGATTGACATAGAAATATAAGAATTATTCTTGATTTTAAATATATTACCTATATTTTAGAAGTAGCATTACCACTTGAGCATGAAGTGCTAGAAAAATAATGTAAGGATAATAGTCCTATCCTCGTCAAACATGTTTTTGATCTAATCATACTTGATTTCTACAAATGTAACTATATGTGATATTTCTTACTTTTTCAGTACCTTATTGAAGGCAGATTGGAGTGATGGTCTTAACCTTTCATTCTCTAAGAACTCATATTATAAGAGCTCTAGTGCTTTTCCTGTAATTAAGAGATTTCGTATCTGTGGCACTAAAAGGTTGATACAAGTGCTAAAGGATGATTAGGGTTTATATGCCATAAACCAAAAACTATGCAAACATAAAGTAAAATCAATAAAATCAAGGCAAAAAACCATAACCTTAGACTAGGAATGATGAAGATCTAAGCCCAAATGTATGAAATCTAAAAGAATCAAAACCCTAGGTATCTATCCATGCTTGGCCAAATTGAGAGAGAGGAAGAAACTTGATGATTTAGCTAAATTTTGGAGATTATGGCATCTTATGCAATTTTTATAAAATTGACCGTTATTTATATATTCTGACCATTTAGTAAAGTGTCCCTTATCAATATAGTCAATGAAAAATGAGCTCAAAGCTTGTCCAACAAGCTTTTTAATAGTGAATATAAAGTTTCACATAGGTCCTAAGTTCAATCAAACTTACTTTGATCAAATTTATTTTAATTTTATTTTTATATTTATATAATATAATATTATAACTAACTTTAAATTACATATGGGTTATTTTCTCAAGCTCTCGGATTTATTAAACTGTTTAACGTGTAATTCGATTATTTTTTTGATCTAATATTATCTTCGAGTGTATTAGCACTCTTGCGGATAATATTTATTTTCTCTTAGAGAAAGAATGAATATTAGTTATTAGTTGTGACCTCTTAGATTTACTATAGTGTTAGCAGTAAACTAAAAAAAATCTAATCGAACCCGTTTCAAACTATTCGATTACTCAATGACTATGGTTAATATCTAACAATATGCCATAGTCTCTAAACTACAATGAAAAAACTCTTTATCAAATCTTTTATACCTGATTGTATATACCGTGTGGGGTAATGTCTCTTCATCTTTTAATCCTAACTAAGTCAGGGCTCACAGGTAGTAAAAACCCTAAACTTAGTATATATATAAACTATCAGTCATTATGCTATGAACTTATCACCACGAACTTTTTCATATAAAATTTTCACTACCTAATTAGGATTTAGTGCTTTATTCATTTACTAATTTCCATTTAAGAACTTGAATCTCGATCAAGTCAAAGGTAAATCAAAACTTATGTACATCGAGTCGACGAATTCCATCTTGATAGTCATTCATATCCCAATATAAACAACCCATAATCAAACTGACTTTTTGTACAAGACGTGATTAGTCATGTACTTATACATCATATGAATCATATGCATCTATATCAGATAATGACTATGATGTTTCAGTTCAAAAGAGTACGTTGCATATTAGTACAATCAAATGTGAGTTATTGATTGCATACATTTTGTGTGAATTATTATTTCTCTGGTCAAGTTTAAAAAATAGTTTTTAATTATTAATCCACACTAATGTCCTAGTGATATGACTATCATATCACCCGCATTAATATCATCTCATGATATTCATCGAAAATATTCAATGTGCTTACTATACGATACAATGTCCAGTCAATACTGTGTATGTAGGAAACAGTTCAATAATCATTATTATTTAAATATTCACATGTATACTCTATTCATTAATATTATTAGAAGAAAGTAGCTTATACATATAAATAAGAACTAATTTCTTCATAAATATAAGTTTATATATACAGTATATATATATACAATGATATATTACATTATTTATATACCCTGAAACCGATAACACGAATGGTATCTAAGATATATTATAGTAATAAGCACCATATATATCATTGCGTATACAAAAAATTCAATCCTCAAGATGAGTTCAAAGTCTATAAGTGAAGGATAGAAAAATACACTTTTTTCTCCCAATTTTTGATTTCTAGTGTACCTATACGTGTGCCTTATATAGCCATATTCGGCTTCATGCTTCACTAAGTAGTGAATTTAATTGTTATGCTTATGTCAGATATCATTTAAGTCTCATGCCAAGTGACATGTGCCTTCACATATATAAGGTCTTAATAAGGCTTATTTATCAATAACGTGTTACATTTTTGTTGCGACAATCGGTTTAGTTCTAACACACGTCTTTATCTTTTGGTACTTCCTACTCAACTCCCAAACATTAGATTTGCTCATCTTTGAGCAATCTCATACCCTATAGGATTTATTACAAATAAAGTATCATGTGCCCTCTTTTATTGTATTGGTAGCTTAGCTTAACTACACTCTTTATCCTTTCAGTTGTCTTTATTTGGGTTTTTTATCTTTTTTATCTTTTTATCGATAGATTTGTGGCCAATCTATAACCTATTTTGTATTTTATGAATCTATTAATAGCTGTAATCGCTACAAACAAGTCTTGCACTCTTTGCTTATGTGGCTCAGTTTGAGCCCATCTCTATATATTTGAGATAAAATTTAAAAACTTGTCCCCCTCAAACGTATTCTTGATATCGAGCATCAATTAACTAACTTTTTTACATACTTTTACACAATCTCTGTGTTCTTGACTTTCTTCAAGTTCTTCTGACTAAGTCACATTGTATTTTTATTAGAAATTATTGCTTAGTTAATATTATTTCTATAAAAAACAACTTTGATAATATTATTTAATAATTAAATGAATTATACTGATAATTTATATAATACTTTATTTAAATATGTTATAAAATAAAGAAAGTAGTTTATGTATGTGAATAAAAAACTTTTTTTATTAAAAAGAACGTTGTATACAAAATAAAATATATTTAAAACTGATAATATGAATGATTTCTAAGACATACAATAACAAATATAAGAGTGACGAACTAAAATGGCAACAATATTTCTATGTTTAGCGTGTCTAAAATTACCACCTTTCTAATGAGGGTAAAAAGGTTTGAAGCAAATAAGCTCTTTTAAGATAAGTAAAAAAATGAAATCGAATCCTTTGTATACTGAGTTTCGTTTCTTTTTATAAACTTTATTAACATATCTTCTAGGTTCTCACGTGTTAGGATGTCAGGTGTGAGTGTGTGTAAAGTAAAACGAACTTCACATTGGAAAGTTACAAGATAAAAGAGTAATATTTAATTGGAATAGACCTATAGACCCAATGCTATAAGATTTTGGGTTAAAAGTGGCGTCAAAATCCAAGAATATGTTCATTAATTTGTCCTATATTTGTTATGTTCGTATTTTAGGTAGGCTTTCCAATCTTTACAAGGGTATCAAAGCTAATAATTTGAAAGGGATGTGATTATAGAGTTAGATGTGTGTGTTCCCATGGTTACTGTCACCATAAGGAATGATGAAGAGTTATGGATTTCTTGGATGTGTGTATTCCTATGATTTGCTATTGTCATGAGGAATGATACAACTTACGAAGAAAAAAAGAGCACGTTTGCCTCAATGTGACTTTAAGTGGAACCTTAGTAAGCACAAACTTCAAGATAAGTAAGCTAGGCTTAGCATGAACAGGGCTCTTGATAATACCATAATATTCGAATAAAGAAAGGTTTTCGTTTGAAGGGGAGAAAGTAAGATCTAAATCTAATGTAAAAGAGGCTCACATTTGGTAGGGAGATTTATTAGAATGTCAAATGTGAGTGGGTGAAATAAAAAGAGTCTCACATTAAAAAGTTACAAGGCAAATGAGTAATATATAAATGGAATATACGCACAAACCCAATGTGTTAAGGTTTTTGGTTAGAAGTGGTGTTCAAATCTATAAATGTGTTCACTAATTTGACCTATATGTTTGTTCTATCTAGATTTTAGGCTAGCTTCCCGATCTTAACTTGACATGTAACTCTTAAAGAATAGGATGACAGATAATTTTTAGAAAGTTCTACATGCAACATTCAATTAGTGGATTAACCTTTGATCATTGCTTTGTAACAACATCATTCTAATGTTAAATATGTAAGTTGCACTTTAACATATAATAGTGTTATACAATTTCAGTGGAGGCATGCAGTTTTGGGGGTTGTCACGTGTCCTTCTTTACTATTTTTCATATTTTATTTTTTTAGATTGTGATTATTGAGTAATGAACTTTGAAGTTGTGGTCTTTATTATAGGTTTCTACCCGAGGTGAACCTTAGATTTTACCCTCGTATGTGATTTTTAATTGTAAGTAAAAATCCTAATGTTTTATCCAAGTTTAACACCTTTGCTTTGTAGATTTGCTTATTTTGCAAGATTTATAAGTTAATTTGACCTCCAAATCAGGGTTTAGAGATGCATTGAGAAGGTTCTAGCCTTGGATTATTATTTTGTCTTTAACTTAAAATCTCTAACCTTCTTATTAGAGTAGGATGGTAAATTAACAAGGACTCCAGCCTATTTATATATAAATACTTTGAAATATTTATCCTAACATTTTTCGAGTTAAGGTTAAAATTATTTCTAATTACTTATTTAGTTATTTTTTAAATTGGTCACCCCGATCACATTTGCCTAATTGTTTATATGTTTATTCTAAATATTATGTGTCCAAATTTTTATATCAAATAACGTGGCATTTATGTAAAAATTAGAGATAGTACAATAAATAATTATTCAAAAAATTACGACAACATATCTTTAACTTGATAAATTTTATATCATTTGAAATAAAAAAAAATTAAAATAAGAATTTGCAACGTGTAACCTTATTTTTTTTACTATATATATAAAAATCATTTATATTGATTGATATGTCAGTATTTTGCATATTATTCTTGCATTAAATAATTAAATTCAATCAATTAAGTATTAAATAAAATAAATAAATAGTAAATGAACAGCCCTTACTCTAATACGTACGAAACTCTTAATTAATTCTATGTACTAAATATTGATTTTGCGATATTGTTGTAGTTATTGATCTTTTATTTAATTTTAAAGATTATTTATTTTTTTTATTTTTTTATTTATACAATAAATTAATTTTGCAGCATCAATTAGTTTAAAAATGACACCAATCTCAGAATAAAGAACTAATTTTTTGAAGAAGAAAATTAACAAAGAGCAATGTCTATTGGAATAGAAAAAACAAAAATTGGAAGAAAAAAATTAAAAGGTAAAAAGAAAAAGGAAGGGTGTTGGAAAATTCCATGGTGACCCTGTTAAATAATAGACACGTGATTTGGGACGCCTAAGTGTGGGTCTCCGCATCAGGGTCTTGGTCAACGAGGTCAATAAAGAAAAATTGAAATGAGGGCAATCAGGGAGGCAGCGTTTTCGTTGTTTGGATTAATTAGTCATTTCACATATGTTTGACCCTGTGAAATAATATACACGTGATTTGGGGCGCGTAAGTGCGGGTCTCCGCATCAGGGTCTCGGTCAACGAGGTCAATAAAGGAAAATTGAAACGAGGGAGTCAGGGAGGGAGTACTCTTTCGTTGCTTGGATTAATTGGTCATTTCACATTTGTTTTTTCTTTCTTGTTTCTCATCGATCACTTGGAATTTTCCAAACCTTCCTTACTTTTTTCTCTACTTTTCCGTCCGGTTTGTTCTTTGTTATCTAATCACTTTTATTATCTCTATTTAATTAACAAACTTTTAAGAAAAAAGGAAAGGAGCTTTCAGTAACCAATTTTTTTGTCTTGACTCTTTTGACTGAATCTATAGACATGCACCATTCACTCAACCTATTCATTGTTAAAATTTTTAGTAGGTAAAAGTTCAAGGAACCTTTTTTTAAATTAGTAAAAATTTCATACTTTTATTCAAGAAAACTTCTGAATCTATATAAGAAGAAAATAACTAACTTTCCTATCCAATTGCCACTAACAAAATTAAAAAAAAAATTGAACTAAAAAACAATCATTAACTTAAAAATTAAACAACTAATCGAAAAAAAAAAAAAAAGAATGCATGCTGGAAACGAAATGATAGTTATCTAACACTCCTCCTTGAGATTTTGGTGATAAACATCAATTTTTGTCTCAAATCTTCAAATCTTTCCTTTGGTAGTGACTTGATGAAAATGTCTGCTAGCTGGTTCTTCGATGAACAATGGACAAGCAACACTTTATTAGACTGTTGAACTTCTCTAATAAAATGATTAAGCTATAGTTTCTTGCTTCTTTGAGCTCCAACTAAAACAATTTGTGCCCAAGGAAAATAAATATCCAGAAGTGCTTTTAACATCTTCAATATAGCCACCCCAATCACTGTCGGAGTAATCAACCAGCTTCAAAGTCTCTACTGCAGATGTTGGAAAGCAAATCCCAAATGTGCTGGTTTCTTTAATGTATCTTAACACTCTTTTTGCTGTTGAAAAAATGAGTTTCCTTAGGCGAATACATGAACCTAGAGAGCAAACTTACAGTAAACAAAATGTCATGTTAGCCTGTAGTAAGATACAAAAGGCTGCCAATTAAACTTCTATAAGTGCTTTCATCCACTTTTTCAGCATTTTCATTCTTGCTAAGCTTCAAACCAATAAAAGAGGGAGTGTTTAGAAGTTTACAATCTTGCTTTTTGAACCTGTATAAGACATCAGATATATATTTTCGCTAACATATAAAAATGCCATCATTAGATTGCATCACTTCCATTTGAAGAAAGAACTTCATGACTCCAAGATCAGTCATCTCAAAGATTTTCTCCATTTCATCCTTGAACTTTTGGATTACTTCAATTTTGCTTCCTGTCACAAGCATGTCATCAACATAAATTAAAATTACTAAGAACTCACCACCAATGTTTTTCACATACAAGGTGGCTTCACTTTGACTTCTGCTAAACCCAAGCTAGATGAGATGTCTGTCCAACTTTTCATTCCAAGCTCTTGGAGCTTGTTTTAAGCCATACAAAGCCTTCTTTACCAGGAATTAAAAAATCATCAAGCTTCTCTACAAAAATCTCTTCAGTGAGTAAGCCATTCAAGAAAGCTGATTTGACATTAAGTTGATGAATCTGCCAAGAATTGTGAGCTGCATATGTAAGAAAAAGTTTGATTGTGTCATACCTTGCTACTGGAAGCAAATGTTTCTTGGTAATTGACACCATATTGTTATTCATAGCCTTTCACCACCAATTTGGCTTTATGTTTGTATATCAAGCCATCAGGATTGAGTTTTGTTTTGAAAACCCATTTTACACCAATCACCTTGCGATTTATGGGCCTATCAACCAGTTGTCAGGTCTCATTCTTGTTAATCATGTCAAATTCATCTTGCATAGCTCCCCTCCATACTTGAGAGTCTTGTGTTTCAACATAACTTATTGGTTCATTGACAACCAAGCTACACGTTTGATAAATTTCCTTTAAGAATCTTGTACCCTTTACTGGTAAATCATCTATCAATTCATCTACTACAAGTTGAGGTTGTTCTTTTGTAGAGAGTGGTACAATGATTCTTTTAATTCTCCCAATCCCAAGCAACTGCCACATCAAACTTCACATCTCGATTCAGATATTTTTTTTTGTTTTCAAACAGAAAATCCTATAACCTTTGGATGATGAACCATAACCTATGAAAATGCCTTTTTGAACCTTGTTGTCTAACTTGTTTCTTTTGGATTCTGGTAGTTGATAATAACATATGCATCCAAAGATTCTGAGATGGTGTACTGATGGCTTGCTATCATACAGCTTCATATGGAGTCTTGTCTTGCAAAGCTTTTGTGGGTAGTCTATTTAATAAATAGAAAAAAGTATTTACTGCCTCTATTTAGAACTATTTTGGTATTTGTTTTTTAATCAAAAGAAACCTGAACATCTCCATCACGGTCTTATTTTTTCTTTCTGATATATCATTTTGTTGTGGGGTGTATGGTATAGTCAGTTAATGTTCAATGCCTACACTCTTTCAAAATTCAACAAGCTAACAAGAATTATATTCTCCACCATTGTCAGATCTTAAAACTTTAATTTTAAGATTACATTGATTCTCTACTAAAACTTTAAATTATTTAAAAACCTGAAAGACTTCATGTCACTCCCCGACCCTAGTCGACCACGTGACAATCGTCACGAATTTCAGAAATACATCCTATCAATTAGAATGTAATCTCAAGACTCGCAAGACATTAGTACCTATTTTATAACATATTTTCAAAAATAAACACAATGTAGAAGATTTTCAATCATTAATATAAATCAATATCTGCATTCCCATAGAATACACAATATTACAAATATTTTTTAAAACATCCATTTCAATGAGTTCCTAGCCAAGCCAAACACACAAAATATAAATACAATATTATTCCTATTTAGTGGATCATGACACTCCCATATGAGTCGAGTATCTGAAAAATATGCTGAAAACTTGCTTTAGCTATGCTATGCAGCATTTGACAACACTAACCTGAAATAGGAACGAGAAGGGTGAGTATTTAGAAAAATACTTAGTGAGTATACCACACAATGATATACATATAGCAAATGATTCCATACATAGATTACAGAAAACCATTGTAATCATCAAAAGCAAAATATATGCGATGTGGCATACTAAACATAACTGAAAAAGAGTCAATGTAAATCAAATATATGTGACCCCTCAGTTTATAGGATCCCATCCACTCTCTCTAAACTATATGGCTGATCTGCAACCCTAGTTGGGGAGGTGTACCCATGTAAATATATCAATGACTAGCATACTTTAGTTTAGATATATTGAATTCCACCCATATTATCTTGGACTGTATGGCCAATCCACATTCTTGGGTCTATTAGATTCTACCCGTTTTATCCTAAGCTGTATGGTCAATCTTCACCCTGGGATTATCGAATTCCATCCACTCCACCTTGAGCTGTATGGATAATCTTCACCCATAATATCACTAACATGTTACACAACTAATAAATCAATTATCTGTGGCTCACAAGGCCAAAACATAATTGTGGCTCATAAGGTCAAATAGAACATAATACTATAATACGCAAGGCCAAAATATACTCATAGCACCCCAACTATTGTTTGTAATCTATACATTGATTATACCACTTCTACAATTATTATATAAAATATCATTTGTTATAGGCCTCCGACCTCAATTTTATAACACAATATCAAAATATACACATTAGGCTTCCAGTCTTACATTCATGGTAATCAAGCATTTATTCAAAACCTATTCTACCACAAACATGAGGCCAACCTGGCCACCACATAATATTATTTATCACCTCTTCATTTCAGTTATGTATCTAATACACATATTCATAATCTATGCTATATCAAGCATAATCATTTAAAAGCATATAATGAGGCGAAATAAAGGTAGTGTATCTACTCACACTATTAGGGTGGAAAACCATCCTCAAGATATCCTCTTTACTACAGAGATCCTTTAGTCTCGACTGTCGTGTCTGGATACACATACAAATATAGATTCAATGATATATCAATAATGTATGTATGATGCAATGTATGCTCATGCTACTCTAGCTCTCTATTTCTCTCTCTCTATATTTTTTTCTCTCTCTACTTACTATTTATAAATATAACCCCGCTCTATTATCTCATCTTTCACATCAATTTTAACATCAAATAAAGTCAAAGTCCTCTAATTTATCAGTACCGTCGATAAACTAGAAAACTATCAAATCTTAGGGTTTCATAAATAGTATCCAGAGCTATGTATTCTTAGATCTATGTGAAATAATAGCTTAACTATAGGGATAAACAAAAGAATAGGCTTACCTAAATCAATAGACGAGTTTAAAGTCCCTTTTTGGCTTGAATCCCTTTTTTTTGCTATTATTCATCACAACCCTTTCTTTGTGATTCCTGTCAAACCGATGAGTAAAATCCCAATCAGAGGAGGTTGCTGTGTTCTGGTGTTGTTTTAAAGTTCATAGAAATTGAAATGGAGAAGTTTGGTTGAGAAATGGCTGAGATCAATTTATCATAGGGAAAGAAAATGGTTTCTGTTGTGTGAGAAGAGAGAGAGTGAAAATGAGGAAGACGATCCCCTGATCTTTATAAATAAGAGCCTTGAAATAATCAAAATACCCCTCTAAAACGTTCCTAGATGTGCAATACATTATCATGTATCAATACATGCCCTCCATGTATCGATACTTCATTATAAAAAAGGGTCGTTCACATTCCAATTCGTCTATATATTGATATATGAATAGTCTATATATCAATACTTGCTTTACTGAAGCCCCAAGTATCAATACTTCTAGTCAAATATGGGTTCCAAGTCTAAAAGTGCCTCGAGTATCGATACTTTTTCCACAAAGTATTGATACCTTTACTATTTATTTTGACTATAGGGTATCGATACTTACTTTCTTAAGTATCGATACTTTTTGCTCTGTATTTAAGTATCGATATATGAAGTCCGTGTATCGATACTTCTACTCTTGGGTATCGATACTTCCATCAAGTATCGATATATTCCACCCCCTATAGCCAAGTATCGATACATTAATGCAGTATATATCGATACTTTCCCTTGTTTTCTCTATTTTGGAACAGTAATTTCAAATGGCCATAACTTTTGATTAGAATGTCCTCATGGAACCTATAATATATCAATGGAAAGCTCTCTCTGAGCTCTACAGGGAACTTTTTTTCAATTAGAGATGATTTTGAGGTCAAAAATTTAGTTCTTTCTCATAGACTCATATTCTATACCACGCACCTTCTTTCAAAAATAAATTCAAGGTATCTTATCCTCTAATGCATGATCTATACACGATATCATGCTAAAATTCTCATGAAGGATTTATCATGATGCCAGTACATCTGAGGGACGGGTTTCACATTTCACTTTTGAGATTAATGAAATAAACCCAACACATCCTAGTGCAGTCATTAGTAAACAAGAGAAAATAATTGTTACCATTCAAGGATTTTGTTTTCCTTGGGCCACAAACATCAGTATGGATGAGCTAAAATTTTTGGTTGGCTCTTCATGCTTGATTTATTTGAAATAACAGCCTTGTTTGCTTACCTTGCTGACAGGTTTCACAAACTTGAGCATCACAAAAAATTTCAGGTATATTTTTTGCCAATCCCTTCTTATTCATCTCTGCAATGCTTCTTTGATTGAAATAACCAAGCCTTTTGTGCCACAAGTTTGTAAATGATTGTGTAGCATTGGTATAGGCTTGCTCAATCACTTTCTCCCAACTTATCACAAAACTTTTGTTATTCATCTTGACACAGAATAATTCTACTCCAAAGAGATCAAAAACAGTGTATTTGTAATCTTTAAAATAAAGTGAGTAATTTTTCTCAAGCATTTATCCAACACTCAATAAATTTTGGTTAATATCAGGTATATACAAAATATCAGGGATAGTTTTGATACCTGAATTTGTTGATACAACAACTGATCCCTTTCCTTTAACATCCAAAAACTCTTCGTTTCCCACCTTTACTCTAGATTTGTAAGTATCATCAAGGATCCTGAACATCTTTACATTATTACACAGGTGGTGAGTGTAACCATTGTCAATAAGCCAGCCATCAGATGGGTCATTGATTGAGAAACAAGAAACAACAAAGAGCTTCTCCTCCTATGCATCAGCTACATCTGCCAATTGAGCTTGTAAATGTTTAGAGACTTTGTTTTTGAATTTGCAAACCCAGGATATATGCGTCATCTGTTTGCAGTTGCCACATACAACATCAGGCCTCTATCAGCAGTATTTTTCTAGATGAGTTTTCTTTTTGTAGTGTTTGCAAGAAAGGAATGACTTCTTTGAAACTTCATTACTATTTCCACCATCATGCTTACCCTTATTTTTTTAATTAAGCTACTGCTTTCCTTTACCAAGTTGTTTCTATTGCACAGAAAAAGCCCCTTCAGTGAACCTGTCTTGCCTTAAGGTCCTCCTTTGGTCTTGTGCTTGAAGAGCACTCATTAGCTCACCTAATGAAATTATGTTTAGGTCCTTGGACTCTTCAAGAGAGGAAATCTTGGACTCAAATCTCTTAAGAAGAGTGACAAGAACTTTCTCTATAATTCTTTACTCTGTAAATTCTTCACGAAGCAATCTAATGTTATTAACAATCAAAGAGATTCAATCAGCATACTTACTGATTGTTTCATCCTCCTGCATGTTTAGCAACTCAAATTCTCTTTTCAAGTTCAACAATTGCATTTGACGTGTTCTATCACTGCCTTGGTATTCTTCTTTCAACCTGCCCCAAGCCTTTTTTGCAGTATTACAAGCCATAATCTTGTAAAATACAGTGTCTACTACTGCGTTTTGGATAAGTGACTTGGCTCTAGACTTCTTTATCTTTTCTTCACTGTTAAATTTGATTTGGGCTAAGGTAGGGTTTACTGGTAGAGGAGGGATTGGTTAGTCTTCAGTTACTATTTCCCAGAGGTCAAAGGCTTCCAAAAAAGCTTGCATCTTTATTGATCAATTGTGATAATTTTGACCAATTAAAATGATGGGTGGGTTTAAGGATTGGCTGCTAGATACTATTTGAGTATTTGGGTTGAAAAAACTTTTGTTTTTAGTCCTGTAAGATCAAATAAAGATCTGATACTACTGTTAAAATATAAAGTAGTTAAAAGCTAAAAGAATCATTTTTTAAATTGGTAAAAATTCCACACTTTCATTCAAGAAAACTTCTAAATTTGTATAAGAAGAAAATAACTTTCCTATCTAATTGCCACTAATAAAATGGAAAAAAATTGAATGAAAGAAACTTATCCCTAAAAGCAAAAAATAGCCATTAACTTAAAAATTAAACAACTAATCAAAAAAAAAAAAAACGTGCTCGAACCGAATTGGCAATTATCTAACATTCACATCATAACGCTAAAACAAGTTGGAACTGAGAGCATAAGCTTTAAAATTTAGTAATTAATAATTAAAATTTCATAATTAATTAAATATTAATTTTAATTTTAAATTAATAATTAAATTAAATTATTAATATCTAATTTTTAAAATTTAACAATTAATAACCAAAATCTTATAATTAATTAAATACTAACTTTAATTTTTAAATTAATAACAAATTTTAATTATTAACATCTAATTTTTAAAATTTAACGATAAACAATTAAAATTTAAAATTAATTAAATACTAAGTTTAATTTTAAATTAATAAAAAATTAAATTACTAACATCTAATTTTTAAAAATTAATAATTAACAACTAAAAATTTACAATTAATTAAATACTAACTTTGATTTTTAAATTAAAGAATTTAACAAATAAATTAAATTAAGTAATATATATTAATATAATTATCAACCTCATTGACTTGAATATATGAAGAGTTGTTTTGCCTTGTCTAAGTAAGTTTACATGTTGCTTTCACAAGCCTGAAAATGCCAATTACCTAATTCGCAATTAGTTGAGAGTCACTATTTATATTCAAATATAAGACCCCAAACGTTTGAACTAAGTTGATCCCCACAATCAGCATCTCATATCAACTTCATTGTTTGTTATTTTGAAGTCAAATTTAAGTGAATATACTATTTCTATTTCATTAGGTCCAACCAAAATAATCCCAATGCCTCAACTCTGAGCATTAGAAAACCATTAATAGAAAGTTGCCAGCTTAGGTCTAATGTATCTTACTCAGAGGTGTTTTCTCAATTTATTTCGAGATATTTTTTGCAATTTGATGAATCATCAAGTGGTCAAATATTGATCTTTCAACTACATAATCTATCAAGATTGCCTTTTTATTGCTTTTCTTAATTTATAGTTGGTATCATATTCACAAAGTTAAACTAACCACTTTATCAAATGTTCAGGCAAGCCAGATTAGTCGAGTACTTATCTCAGGGGTTGATTTATCAAGGCTTAGAAATAAATATGTAATTATTTTATTACTATTACACCAATTGATCTATTCTCGAGAGAGAAAAACTATCTTTTAGACATACCCTGTTTAGGTTAATGAAGTCCACATGTATCTTTCATATTGTTTGATTTCTTCACTATAACAATATTTGATACCTAGTTCGGATAATAAACCTTCCTGATAAAACCATCTTTCATCAGCTTCTCTACCTAGACCCGAATTGCTTTTCTTTTTTTTATATTGAACATTCACCTCTTCTACTTTATAGGCTTAACCTTAGAGTTAAGTTATAAGTCAATATAACATTATTCTTTGACTGACACTTGGCATGTCCTCGTATATTCATATTTCATCTCAGAACCTCCTTAAATGATTCTCTTTAATTATCAGATAGGTAGGACTCAATTCTAACTACCTTATTAGTTCTTATTTCTCAGAGCTATATATTCTATCTTTTCTATAAGCTTTACTACGAATGACTTATTGTCTTAACCCGACTTTCTACTAACGTTCTCTATTATTCATTCTTGTTGAATACCCCATCTTGAATCCCAAGTTCTCCTTTAAGGTATGCTTAGATATATAGTAGAAATTTCTGACAGATGTGGCAAAATATGGCCTTGCCTCTCTTTGGCCTCCTCTTAATATTTTGATATCTTTTTTCTGTCCTGAATTTTAATTTTAGATAATGAATGCTCTGTACTGCCCTTTACTAACCTGAAAGAAGGTTTTTCTAAAATCATTTAATAAAACATTTTGAGATTTACCACCAACTATTCAATCATTATGGTCGTTTAGTAGATCCTATCATTTATTGTTATTAGCAGTCATATTATATTTAATGGGTAGATGCATGACTCCCTAAATTCATATAGAACCATTTTAGCAGGCCTTAACTTCATATCCTTAATGCTCAATGAATTCAAGATCTTTTTAAAAATAATGTTAGTGAATATACCTGTGTCAATCAATATTCGACTGATTTGAGCTATTTTAATCATTAGAGATATAATTAAGGCATCATCATGTGCATACTCTAATCTCATCCTTATCTGTAAATATAATGAGAATTGAGGCATCCTTGACATCTTTTAAGCCCTCATGTTCATAACATGTGCATCCTAAAGTCAAATTTGGTAAAGAATATCTTAAATAATTCTTTTTGATCCTGTTTGAATTCCCTGCTAATGTTAGTTCTTTTAAGATCATCATTGTATGATGATCATGGACTTCCTTCTCGTGTTGGAGATTTGGTTTTCTTGCTTAAAGTCTATAATAAAATTTATCAGATCATTATTCTTAACGAGAACTTCAATCTAGTCTTAGAGATTATAGTCACTCTTCGATCCTAAAAATCAGTCTATGTGACAATAGCCGCAAACCTAAGAAATGTTTTTTATTAATTAGAATACAATCCAATGGTACATAAGACATTAATAAAAACTTGTTTTCCTATTTTTAATCAATTTTTCATTTATATCCAAATTCTAAATAATTTAGAATATTTCAAATCTATTACAGTATTGAAATTAAATACAAATCGTCGTTTCATTTTAATACAACTCAAATTAAAATAAAATCATTATGAATACATACTTAGTTAAGTAAAAGAAAAATATACAAAATCATTCAATAACTATTAAATTCATCCAATTCAAATATTTTAGTGGACCAAGCATACAATAATATGAGTTGAGTACCTGAATCTAAAGAAAACTTTGACCAATAATATCTTGCCTACCATCTGAATGCACTATCCTAAAATGTGAGAAAAAAAGGTGTGAGTATTGAGAAATACTCAATGAGTGGATAGTAAACAAAATAATCTATAAGAACTTTTCAAGAAACCTTTTTAATATTTAAATACTCATTAGAAGAGGCAACTCGATCATAAAATAGATATGATATATCAAAATACGACTGAGGTATCATCATGAATCAAAATATCAAGGTCCCTCTCAGTTTCTAGGATCCCACCCACACTATTTCAAACTATATGGACAATCCGCAATCAGTAGAGGTATATACATATATTTATACAAAAGTATGCTGTGTATCATGAGAGTATTGGATCCCACCTACTTTATTTCAAGTTATATGACCGATCCTTATCCTTAAGTTTGTTGGATCTCACCTACTTTCTTTCAAGTTGTATAGTCGATTCTCACCCTTAAAAAAATCAATTACATAGCTCATATGGCCTAAAATTCATATATAAGTGACACATAAGACCAAACCAACAAAATTATGGAACGCAAGGCCAAATCAACATAAATCAAGGAGAGAAAATAATTAACAAAACCATCTTTATCAAAAAGATAAAACAATCTCATAATCGGCCTCCTAGTCTAAATCATAATATATGTAAAACACGCCACAAACCACATTTTTAAACTAATATATTATAATAATCATAAAATCATCATCACAAGAATCTACCATGAATAAGCGACCCTCCTGGTCTCTATACAATTTATTAAAATCCATCGCCTCCTCAACATGATCATACAATAATATCTAATGCCCTAACACATGAAATAAAAGTTTCTCTTTATAAATAATTTAAAAACATATAAAAAGGTAGAAAATATCTACTCTTTACTATAAAGTGGGGATTCGATCTATTGACAATTTTCTTATGATGTTGATCTTCTAATCAGGTTATCCCCGTCTAAAATAATCATACATATGTGAAATCATTAACCATATCTCATGAAATCAATAAATTATACACGTACAATACATGAAAATGCCATGTTTAATATCAAACTAAGTATTATCATTTTATTAGTTTTTCATCCAAACCACATTTGATTTCTTTATAAACTTATAACCAATTCTTTTATTCTACTCAATTATCCTAATTCTATTCTATTTCATCGAAATTATAATAAATCACGGATTGTACAGTAAAGTGTATGCTTATAATAACCAAATTTACTATTCTTTACACCAAACTTTTCTATTTTGCAATACCTATAATATAATGCGTATATACAAGCTCTACACTCTAAATAATATAAGGGAACTCGAATTTCTATAACTAAAAGTAAATCTAATAAAAGAATAGTAAACTTTAACATTTGAATCCCTCAATTAACCATAAAAGTAAGGTTATAAATTATTCACAAACTTATCAAAAGAGTCAAGTTTCACTCTAAAAAGCTTTGGTAGCTTCAATATAAAAATTTTCAAAAATATAAATAGTAATTAAAAACCTCTCTCTCGTTCTTCCGATCGATATCTCCACCTAATCAACAAAATAAAGCTTATAAATTATAGATGGTGGGTGGTATTAGTGTTTTATAATAAAAAACGGAGATTTAATCATTAGAGAATTGAAAAAATTAGAAGAGAAAGGATTTAAGTTTATATGATGGGTTACTGAGATGAAAAAGAAATGAAAACCATGAAGAATGAAGGGTTTTAACTCTCGTTCTTCCTATATCACATAAGGAGTAGAAAAGTACAAGATTAACCTTGAAATTAAGAAAAGAATGGATGTAAAAGCATGAAGAATGGATAAAATGATCTTTTTCTAAGTTAGATATTTCTTTCTTAAGTCAATAACATGTTTTCTGACTGAAAGTATCGATATTTTTTTCATATTTTTTCTAACGTATTAATACATTGGGTCTAAGTATCGATATATTTAATAAATGTTTCAATATGTTCTTTTAAAATATCAAAAATAGTGAATTTCTACCCTGCATATCAAAACCTTTGTGAAAGGTTTCGATACTATAAAATTTCATTTAAGTCCCTCAGTCAAAAATCACTTCTTTAAAAAATATCGTTCAAACCCCTCATTTCTAACTCTGTTTTCTCTCTTATCCAGCATCTGATTTCACTTTCGTTTCTTTTTATACAATTATATTTCTACTCTCTTTCATTATAAATAAACCACATCTTAAAACTTCATCCTAATAAATGGAAATTTAGCTTAGAAGTTCGGGTGTCCATATAAGAAAACTTTATAAAATATGACAACAATTTGACCTATCCTTGACTTTGATTCTTTCTCATATGACCTTGGATTAATTTAAATTTGATTCTGTAAAATCCTTATCCTATCCTCTTTTAGTAGAAATAAACGGCTCATCAATTAAATTTTTCAATCATCAGAAATTTATATTTGAAGCTTAGGTGCGCAAGTAAAGAACTAAAACAAATTTTTTAAAACTCAACCAAAACTCATCCCAAACTTTATTAAATATTTATTTAACATTTACAGGGGCTTAATCAAATAGTATTAATTCCTAAATGTGCACTTTAAGAAATGATAATAATACTCTCAAGCCAAAATTATGGGGTTTATAATTATAATATTCATCCGACAGGTGTCTAAAATCATGATGGAATTTACAAAATTTATTTTTTAGGTTCTATTCGGATTTATCTTTATCTAACAAGGTTCCATCAACAAAGTTCTTCATCACTTTATATATTTCAATATTTGTAATAGCAGTGTATTAAGTAGTGTAAACCTTCTTCTTTCTTGGACATTAGTTATTCTCTTTTCATCATCTATTCTTGGTAATTGCCTCCCTATTAGGGTAATGTCATCTCTTCATTTTCCTAATCTAATTTATTCTATTATCGACTTTCTTTTTTACTAAAATTGAGAAAACCTTTCTTGTCATTTCTTATTCCTCTACTTTGAATTTCAAGACATATACCTTGTCTTGTGAAGAAGACCCTATTGTCTTTTCTTCTCTTAATTTGAGTACAACTTGATCCTCTATTTTGATTTCATCTAATAGCTTTTATTAAACTATTTTATAGTGAAAATAGAATACTTTTAAATAGCATGCCACACAATGTCCATTCTTAAACCTTTCTTGAGAACCTTCGAGTACCAATGTATGGTGGAAAGCTTCCAATTCCATCACTTCTTCATGGTACCTCCTAATAAAACTTCAAAAACTTTCACCCTTTGTGAGCCTTATGCCTAAAATATAAGGGTAATATGATCATTTTTCATGGTGTTATTGCAAACTTAGATCCATTGGACGGAATAAATTTGTTATACCCTTAAGAATATCATATAAGAGATTTTTTGGCCTACCCTAGCTCGCCTTTTCAATATAAAGCCTAGATGTAACGTATTGCCTATAACTGGTGTCTGCTGGCATGAGAACTTGAAACAGAGACTTATAACTTGTAATTCTAACATCAGACAATCTAATCAACATATTCAATAGCTTTGATACCATTTTAAAAGTGGTTAGGGTTTCTAAACATTTTAGCATGCTATATGGTTTGATTTAATCAAATTAATTAAATCAAAGTATAAATCACTAACCTTTAGTGATTAATTGATAAAGAATAACTTATAAAATAATAAGTCTCCAAGAAATAAAACTTTATATGATCAAAATCTCTTTATATAGACTTGAAAAGATAAAGAGCTTTTGATAATTTTTTAATTTTTTGAAATTATCACTTAATTAATAAAAAAATATGAAAAGGACCCATATTTATATTTTTTATATTTAATTAAATGCCAATGACCTTTCAATCAAAGGCAAATGGTTCCCAAAGCTTGTTAAGGAAGCTTTAAAATAGTAAATATAAAATATCATTTAAGCCATCATTTATCAATTTTATGATAAACAAGTCCTAAGTCTGGTTAAACTTGCTTTGACCAAGTTTATTTTAATTTTATTTATATTTTTAAATATTAATAAAATATTATAACTTACTATAATTTATATTCGGATCATTGATTAAAGCTTTTGAATTTGTTAAATTATTTAATGCATAAACCGTTTATGTTTTTTAGCCTAATATTATCTTTGAAAGTTCTAATTCTCTTGTGAATAATATTTACAAGCTCTAATAGTGAGAATGATCATAAGTTATACATTGTGACCTTTTGGATTTACTATAGTATTAGCCATGAGTTAAAATCGATCTCATCGATCCCGTTTTGAATCATTCGAGTATTCAACGACTATGGTTAACATCTAACAATGTCCTATAGTTCCTAAACTATAATAAAGAAAGTCTTCATCGAATCTTTTATATTTGATTATATGTTTCATGTGAATAAATTTCTTTTGTTCATCTAATCCTAGTTAAGTTAGGGCACATAAATGTTAAAAACCCTAAACTCAATTTTTGCTTAGACTAATGGTCATTATACATTGAACTTGTTACCGTTAAACTCTTTCATATAACTTTCAAGTGCTTTGGCCAAAGACTTAGGTTTTAGATATTTACTAATGTTTGATGGGAAACTTGAATTCAGACCGAGTCAATGAAATCTCAAAATTCTTTATATCGAGTTAACAGATCCTTTATTAATAATCATTTACATCTCGATATAAATAACACACGGTCTAATCAAATTTAGTATGGAAAATATGATTAGTCTCATATTTATACACCATATAAATTATGTGTATTTATATCAAATAATGATAATGATGTCTCAGGTCAAAGGAGTACTTCATTCACTAGTATAATCATATGACGAATATTGATAACATGCTTTCGTGTGATTTATCATATCTTTGATCTTGTTTAAAAAACAGTTCTGTAACTATTAGTCCACACTAAATCCTAATAATATAATTATCATATTATCTGTACTAATATTATCTTATGATATTCACTAAAGACATTCAGTGTGCCTACAGTACGAAATTGATGCTTGACAATACGACCTTTATAAGGAATAATTTAGATAAATAAATTATCTAGGGTATTGACATGTATATTCTATCATTAGTATGATTAAAAAGAGGAACCA
>JAVXUL010082469.1:0-24227 GCA_035590515.1 Trichilia minutiflora | reverse complement strand
GTGAGGCCCCAAGGGTTGGGCCAAAACGGACAATATTGTTGACAGACTTGGACCAGGCGTTACATACCCACACCCTTCTCATTAAAGTAAGATTTGCTTTCTTTCTGCCTTAGATGGCAAAAATTATGGGCTTGTGAAAAATTTGACTGTCATTGAACTTGTAAGTATGAACATGTCAGAACCTATAGCTGACCAATTATTTCATTGTGGAATAAAAAAACTAGTAGACGATACCTCTACTTTGCTTAAAGAAAAGGATAAAGTCTTTGTGAATAAATATTGGGTTGGAGTTTGTGAGGGATATGCATTCACAAAGAAGATGAAGAATGGACACCTTCAAAAAAGAACAAAGCCAATACAAGCAGCAAAAAATGTCAAAGCAGAAAATGCAGAATGTTCAATATCAAAATCCTTGGAGGTGCAAAGGGTAAAAAAGACAGAAGAAGAAGGCTATTTATACAGGAGGAAGCCCCCATTTGTATCGTCATTTTTTGGATGGTTGGAAGAGAGTACATGTTTAATCCCCTATAAATGAGCCCTTTAATTCAAAAAACAATCAAATGATGAGCCAAAAAAATTCAGGATACGTGGCCCTCTAAGGGTCAAGTATTCAAAATTTCTCTAGAATTGAAGCAACACCAATTGATGAGGTTTTATGAAGTGATTCTTGAGATGACAACAATTAATGATGGGGGATCAAAAGGTTCAGATGAGGACACGTCAGCTATAATAATAGGAATACCATCAATTAGGGTCATCAATGATAAGATGGCACTGTCAAAATACTAACTGCCTCATCTAGGGTGACCTTTTTACTCCTGCAATCTTAAAGAAAATCCTAACCCCACTTGAATGAGCAGCTCTTTGGGGACCACATTATCAAGCTATAATCTTTAATGCGAACCTTGCAGTCTCACGCTAAAAAATGGGGGACTGTATATTTAGGTAGAAAGTGAGAGGCTTACATAGAAGAATCTCTAATAGACACGTGGAATCTCTGACCATGAAGATGTGATACCTAACCCGAAGCCTTTCACCCCTTATGAATATTACTACGTCTATGTCAAGCTATTGTGGGATATGACTCAGTAGTGTCCACATTGATTCAGAGAAGGAAGCTTATATGCTACTGGGAAACCCTGATCCCTGACCTATATACATCAGCAGCACTTAAAAATGGGAATAGTTAGAAGGCATAAGGAAGTCTATGACCAAGAGAATTATCTGACCACTGAAAGTTATCTGTCCTATCGACTGTCAACTTTAGGTGGTGCAACAAGAACATACTTTATGACTTTTAAATTTGGCATAACATTAGTGTTAATAAAATACGACTAACACACTATCTAAGG
Source organism: Trichilia minutiflora (assembly GCA_035590515.1). Classification (NCBI taxonomy): domain Eukaryota; kingdom Viridiplantae; phylum Streptophyta; class Magnoliopsida; order Sapindales; family Meliaceae; genus Trichilia; species Trichilia minutiflora. The sequence goes on along the minus strand of JAVXUL010082469.1, from coordinate 22,875 downwards.
GCAAGACGATCCCATCATCCCCATTCATCAATGAAAAGTCACATTAAAGAAAGGTGGTAGTCAAAAATAAAGGAAAAAGAGTGAAGACAAAATAGGGATCTTTTTCAAACTTCCAGATAAAGACTAAACAAAAAAAAAAAAAGAGTAACTCAAAACTTAGACTCTCTCTCTCTCTCTTTAGATTTTTCTTATATATTTTTGTTAACTTAAACATCAGAGTTTTTCCATCAGAAAACACACTTGGCATCACTCTTAATGTGTTACTTGTTGGTGTATGCCCTAAAATCTAATGGTTATGTTGGATGTTTAAGATATTATATATCATAAATCTATCATTCTCAGAGCATTATTACATTTATTAAATACACAGATATGTAATAACAAATTATCCCTAGTCAAGTATTATTATGGATAGGGCAATAATAATATATTAAGACTAGTATGTGTAGTGATTGATGATGACATGAGATATATCATGGTATGAGATATAAAGTCAATATATAGATAAAAGTTAACGAACTAATGTATTGGATCGACTCACCATGAGAATGCTATATGGATTGTTATATAAGTGTCATAAGCAATTCTTATAGTGACAATGGTATATGTAATCCTTTAACTTGATACCATCATGGTTCCTAATATAATGAATGATATATTTTGATATTTTTAAACGTTATTTGTAATAGGATAAACTATAAAGAAAATAATTGGATATATCATGAATCGTGTAAAGGGATATATTTAATCAAGCTAGAATTTGTCCCTTCTATATAACGGAAGTGATATCTTTGGGCCCTTTTGATTGAGTATGATTATTAAAATACATGATCATGCTTAAATGCATCAATATATGATATTGATTCATTTGATCAAATAATTATACTCAAGATATCGAAGAAATATAAAGATTAAATTTTTGAGATTGATACAATCCATGCCTCGTGTTCAATTAAGATATCAAAGACAAAGGGATTAAAACTACATGGTAACATTGGTTACAAGATAAAATGTGATGTCAAACCATTCACATTCTCATAACTTGGATGGTCTTAATATGTTGCTAGACACCGCTCATGATTTGTGATATTAAAGTTAGATTTTAATATCACTACCAACATTATAGGAACCTATTGGGTCGCACTTTAGAACAAAAAAATTGAAAGTATAAATTCATGAGATGAATTTATCTTAGCTCGTGGAAACTTTGTGTTGATTAGGGTTTTGCTAGATCTATTTCATAAAGTTAAGTTAAGGATGTTAGTCAAAAACTTTAATAAATAGACTAGACCTTAAGAGTAAGGCCAAGCCTAACACGAATATTGGGCTTATTTTGTCATTAAACCTAATCCTAAAATGTAATATAAAAGCAACCTTTCATTGTGTTGAAAACATAAGTGTGTCTAGGATTTATTCTTTGCATTTTCTTGAGGGAAAAAAACACAATAGAAATCAAAACATAGAGAAACGTGAATAAGAACTGGCATTAGGAATATTGAATCATCCTATTCATATGGATACCATAGAGGCATAAATCTGAAATTTTATACTTGTGGTAATAAATCTAAAAATTTATACTTGTGGTTCGCAAAAAGTATGAGTTTTTGAACTCGTTTAATAAGACACTTGGTTTGTTGCATGGATTCTTAAGGAAATCAAAAAAAACTTTTTTTTCACTGATCTTGTATATCTTTAATTTCCTTACATTACTATCTTGCAAGGCTTAGAGGTGTAACCTTGCGAGCTGTGCTGGGGAGATTGGCTCACCGAGTTTGAGTTTATTAAGATTTAATCACCTACACCATTTTACACCTTAACATAATATATGTGTATTGATAAATGATTTCCTTACTTGAAACTAATGATGTTGTGAATATGCTTTATACATAAGAAATGACATAATATTTATATGTTTTAGATTTCATTTATATTGTGGTATAGAGGTCGAGGAGGCTATAGCCATAAGAGCCAATACTATAGTTACAAGGTTTAATAGCCTAGGTGCAAAGTCGAGGCAGTAACCATGCTAGGTGAGTGATACGTCGACGGGGCCAATATAGGGAATGTAATGACCTCATTTGTAATGGAATAACCCGATAGATAAAAATATAGAGGATAGTCTTGTGAGAATTCATGTTAGTGGTAAGAAGTTTTCATAAATTAAATGTATGTTTCTATACTATATTAAAAGAATTGTACACAATTCATTGGTTTTAAATGCATATACATAAAAACTCCTGATTGCTTAGGATTGCTTCTAATAAGAATAATCATTGGGAAAGATGGGCTAGGCCCAATGAGATTTTTATTGTCAATGGGTTATAGATTTATACTTGTTTATATTATTTTATTTTCATTCACTGAGTGTAGATAAGTATACTCACCCCTTTTTCCCACTCACAGATGATTTCAAGCTCGGTCGAGATAGTAAAATGGTTGTGATAACTTTTATAGAGGTGTATTCAAGTATAACTTTCCATACTTGATTCACACTTATTGTATTTCGTGTCCACTGGGAGATATTTATGAAGTCTATAGTTTTTCTTTTGTGTAGAAACTATAAAACCTTTATGTATTTTAGTAATTGTTTTTGTGAAAGAAAGATTGTAATATTTTATACTTTCAATTTCGATTACTTATATAGTTAATGTATATTATATTTACGAAATGATGATATCTACTTTTGATTTGAATTTTTTTTTTGTGTATATATATATATATATATGTATATTTAAGTGTTTAAGTTTGATATTATTACATGAAGTTCGGGTGTTTTGGGATGGATACATATATGAGAAATGTTATTATGAAAATAAGTACCAGTATAGCCTTACAAGCTCTTAGTAAGTATTCTGGATCCAAGAAATGTTTATTAGAAATTTACAGCTATTATCATGTGTAAACCTTATAGTCGGGGGCGTGATATGGTTACATGCAGAGATGCATAAAAATCAAAAGCAGAATGTATCTTATAGAATTTAATAAATAAAGCTCGTTTCTCGCTCTAGAAATCCGAAGTCTTTTAAATGTTTTTAGATACATTCTCCACTGTTTTTACTTGTCTATTTATAAACCATATAATGGCAGTTATTTTGAGCAGGGATGTGGTTTCATTTGGTCACAATTGTTCAATGAACAATTGTGTGTTTTCCTTTTGAATCATTGCATCCTTGGAGAAAAATGTCACTGCATGTCACCTTTGAGAATTTATTAACAATTATATGCAAAAATAAACAATGATAAAATGGAGAAAGCAACAAACCACAATTCAATACCAGATCTACATGGAAAAAATTTTTGCAACGTATAAAGAGAAGAAATCATGGGAAAAAAAAAAAAGAAAAATTTTACAATAAGAAAATAAAAGGATACGTATGTCAATGCTTAGAGACATTATAGAGAGCAAACAAAATGAATGTTACTAATAGAAGATAATGAAAGGATGTGTCAAGGTAGAGATTTATTAAGTTTGCAGCTCATATTTAATACTGGGGTCGATCTAGTTATATATCTATCTATCTATATAGATAGATAGATAGATATATTTTATAATGAAATTTCTCTTTTCTTTTGTAGTTTTTTTTCTCTTTTATATATTCTAAAATTTTTTCACATAAATTTAGTGTTGATTATTGGTTTCTTCCTTTCTTAATCTTTTATCATTATTAATTATTTTCTTAATTTTTATTTTCACACAACAAGTACAAAAGAGAGACCCTATCAAGAAGGATATAAAATCATTATAACGACCGACAACTGAAAATATCTGAAAAATTAAGATAGAGGTCCCTTCGAATAACCGAAAGAGGCGAGGACCACTAAGTAAAATTCGAAAACCTAACTGAAGATTCACTAAACCATCAATCACTTTGTTCACTTCGCTAAAAATCTGAGACACCCAGAAAAAGTTGAAGAATGAAGTCAATCGACTATAAAATTGATCTCGCAAATCATATACTAAAAAAATATCCCAGTTGAGAAAATATTTTGGTTACGCCCCAAAATTTCAAGGAGGCTTGGGAGACTTTGTTAAGTCAACTGAAAGGAAGGCAAATCTTGTTAGGAGATCCTAGTAGGAGGTGAGTTTATCACTAGACTACAATGGTAATATTTGATACCTTTTGTTTGGAAATTACGAGTTTTAAATCTATGAAATAAAAGTAACAATTAAAAAGCAATAGAACATTTTCTTTCAACAACTAAAAGAGGTTAATGCATATTGCTTAAAAAATTAATCAGAAACTCGACAATCATTTTTGTTTTTTTCAAATAATATTATCAGATTAAGATAACGGTCACCATTTGCCACATATTCGGATATTACAGCAAAATTACGGTATTCAGAAATGTATTTGTTACAAATTACCCATGTGATTATTTGTGCAAACAAAGAAACTTAAGGATCTGAATGTCATAAACATTGAGAAATGTGCGAGACTTCATCCCTAAGATTTCATCTTTCTTGTCCGTTGTATAACACGACAAAAATAAGGGAGAAATAATGCAAACGAAAAAGAAACAAAAAGAGAAAGAAAACAAAGTAAACTATGAATTAACCAGTACTTCGGTATTTTTTTCATTTTTTAAAATTTTTGTAAAATGAAAACTTATCATAAGATTAAGATAGTTGGATTGATATAACGGGCTTTGGAAGCTTTGACTTATCGAAAGGGTTGGTTCTATTGGTAAGCATGTGTTTGTCTTATAACTAATTAATGAACTTATTTAGACTGTTGGTAAGGAGAAGGGAGAATATTACTCACCCATCTTGATTCTGAACAGTTGGTTTTCCATTGAAGACCCAAAAATTCTGGTATCTGAGCACGAACAAAGGCAAGTCAGGCAGTTTTTTCTCCTCTTAATTAATTTAAACATTAGATAATTAAAAGTTTTAAATAAAAAATTAATTGAGACAAGCAAAATTAACTGACCGAATCTAGGCAGATTTCAACTTCACGATGAGTATAGACAAAATTAGGATGAATATCAACTTTATGGTAAGTCTAAACCAAATCTATATGAATCTCAATTTCGCAATGAATATGTATAGAATTTAGGTGAATATCAACATCACGATCAATTTGGATCAAATCTGAATGAATTTCAACTTCACAATAAATCTAAACTGAATCCGAGCAAGTTTCAACTTCAGACTGAACCTGGATGGAACCATGGCAATAGAGAAGTCAATGGTCATTTAAATGATTAAATTGGAAGCACATGATTTCTCACCTGTCTTTACTTGTTCTAGCATTTTCCGTAATGGGAGTTAAGTGACAGATTATTTGTTTTTACATTTTCTATAAAGCCCCAAACAGGTGTAGCTTATTGGTACAAGAGTTTTAAACCTAATCTTCAAGTCCTTTAATTCAAATATAAGGGATGTATTTTTTATAAAAGTTTAAAGGAGTATGTGGGTTTTATCCAATTCAGGCACTACATCTCTGGTCTAGTTTTAAACTGAATTATGACATTGTTAGTCCGGTTTCAAGTTTGAACACCGTCGAATTCGATTTCAAATGTGAACACCGTCGGATCCAATTTCAAGTTTGAGCAGTGTTGGATCAGACTTTCCTACGTATTTAAAAAAAAAAAAAAAAAGGAGTTAAGTGACAGATGTTATGGCTAATTTCGGTTTGAGTTGTGTTTCTCTCTCTTGGTTTGATACGCCTCGGTCTATGATCCGTTCTATGCTTTCCAAAGATAGGTTAAGTTGTCCTTATTTTTCTTTGTTTCGGTGATGATTGTAGTTTCCGAACTTTTGTTTTCTCTTTTTGCTTTCAATAAATCAGCTTCTTATGTGGTTTTATTAAAAGGAAAAATAGTTTTGTAAGGGTCATGATATGATATCTGAAATTAAAAAAAAAATAAATTTTTTTTCTGACAAATCAAAATAACAATAGCCTAGAAGCAAGAGCATTTAGGCTACAGTAAGTAAATAAAAAAGCTGAAACCTTTCAATAATATAATAAAATAGTCCAATCATGACTAGTCCCCGTCATAAATTCTCCCTGGGAGTTTTCATTTTTTGTCTCTTGGAGAAGCTTTTGATTAAAGATGTTCGTCTTTGGTACCACGGCACTGAGAATTTCAAAACAAAACATGAAAGGCAGATGATACTGACAATAAAAAATAACTAGGCACAATGCCATGCAAGCTGGTATATCTGAATTACAGCTATGTCTATGGAAAGAAAAGAAGTTTTCATTTTCTATTTTTTTTTCTTGACAAAGAGGAAGATGAATACCCTTTTTTATTTCTCTCTGATTTTTTATTGAAATGTGTTGTTATGCCAAGATTCGAAAGAAAAAACTTATTTTATACTATAAAAATACAAATAGTTTGTAAATATTAATTTTTAAATTAATTGATTGACTCATTTATTAATTTTTCTCCCTCTATTTTTTGATTTTTTATCTTCTTTTCTTATGTTCAATAAATTATTACGTTTAATAGAGTAATTAAGGATAATATTTGATCATTCTATATTAAGATGGTTGTATGTTAAAATTTCAAAGTATATATATTCAAAGTAAAATAAGAAACGCCGTACCCTAAATTATTACATGTAGAAAAGTCAGCCTACCTAGAAACCTAGTGGTGGTCGTCAATTATCCTTCACTCTTTAAGCCATGAGAGTTACAAGCGATCAAACAGCCAAAAGGAAAACGAAAAAATAAAAATACGTCGATAGACAAATAGATATAAATTTTTTTAGAAAAAAAAGAAAGTAAAATTACAAATAAATGATGGTTGTAAACAGATTGATGTCTCTTTCGTGATAAAGAAAATAGGGATAATATTCAGTTTCAATAAAATTATCATTATTCTTCTTGGAAAAAGTAAATCATTTGTCAAAATCAACGGCAAAGTTAGTTAACAAAAATTCAAAAAAAAGAAAAAGAAAAAGAAAAAGTCAGTGATACGCAACAGTGGCAACATTAGAATTTTTAATATTTTTACTCTCAGGGGTGTAACATAGTGGTTTAACAGCACTCTCCCTTAGGCTGGCTACAAGGGTGGGGGTTAATAAAAAGAAATAAAATGATAAAAATCCTAGAAAATAGAAGAAAAATCAGGAAAAAAAAAGTGATTGAAGTAAAAAAGGCTTGCCAGAGTGTAAAAGTTCTTGAGATCTTCATCACAGATATCAACCCTAGGCTGGTTGACAACGTAAGAAGTTTTGAACTTACGGGCATTGGTGATTTCTATATTGCACGCGTAACACTGAGAGGAACAATTCTTGTAAAATTATAAAGAACATAGTCAATTATTCAACCATTATTCAAGAGGTTTTTTTATCTATTTCTCTTCACCTAGAAATTATTCAAGCAACGGCAACCATGTTTTAAGAATATTCAAGTGAAATTCTGTTAGCCTTTTGCCAAAGTCAAGGCTATATATATATATATATATATATATATTGACGTGGTACTGCTATATCTTTAGTACTTCCACTAGAATCTACTTTTAATTTTTTTAATTTTTTAAAATAATCTTTTATATATATTCTGATAGAAAGAATTTATATATATTCCTGGTCCAGTGCATCTGCATGTCCTTGTACTCCATGCGTATATCAATTCATTTAGTTTGATCATTTTCCTTTTTTTTTTATTTGTTTGGTTTTGGGTTAAAAAAGATTCTCTAAGTTGAAACAATTATAAGTTGTAAACAAATGTAATGAGCATCTGATACTCAAGCAAAGTATAAACTTCCTATCGTTTATTATTGTTCGCTTTAGGTTCAAAGCCATTTTAGGTCAAGTAGAAAAATCTGATTGGATATTCCCTTTTTGTTTTCTTTTTAAGTCTTCTATATTTATAGTAACAGAAGAATTTTATTTTATTTTTTTTAAATAATTTAAAAAAAGTGTTGGTCATACGCGAACCTTCCTAAAGAGGAGATGATTGGCTCGATAGGAAACCCAGAACTCTTCTCCACCTCAAACTAAGCATATACAACCTTTATATCATGTGTATGTGTGTGTATACATATACTATTTTATCCATATGTTTTTGTTTTAACGCTTTATATTGATACTACCACATCTTGTTTTGCATAGATATTTCATAGATAAAGATCCGCTAAAAGAAAAAAAGGAAAGAAAATTGATGAACCTACTGTCTTATTGATCAATGTGAAAAATACTAAAATCATCAATTTTTTAATCAATATTTGGGTTTATTTATTTATTTTGTTTTGTTTGTTAAAGAACTTTTCATTAACAACAGCACTAACACAAACAAACAACATCAGATTGGAAGTTGTCCTTCCAAAAGCCAGAATCTTAATGATTGGCATCAGAATGGTTAGAAACGTTATGCATTTTGTTTCTCTGCACAAATTCTTTGAATATCGTTCAGAATCAAAAAGATTTCTTTCTACCCCTTCCTTTCTTATAGAATTTTTAGAACCCTTTTTTCAATATCTTTTGACACCAAACCTAATTCCTTATCGAGTCTTTTTCAGATGAGGCATCCGAATTTCGATTGTAACAATTTTCACAAGGTGTTTTCCACTTGGTTACTCTATTCAACACTCATTGACGAGGCACCACCATGAAAAAAAAATTCCAGAGCATGGTGAATTGCAATAAGGAACTTAAATAGTCTATAGGATTTACTTTTTTTGTTAGCCTACTAAACCTTATCCCTCACTCTAAATCTACAATGATTGTAATTATAGGTGAGAGCTTTGGCATATATTAATGTGAAAATAATGCTAGAGATACAAATTTTGCGTACAAACTGATGTAACTAGTGATAGCAATTTTCAGTCGTATGTTTGGATAGTGATATATATGTGCTCTTATCTGGCCTACTATATATAGTCGCAACCATGTCCAATCTCAGATCCGAATTTTAAACATATTTTGATAAGATTTAAAAGTAAAATAATAAAAGTTTTACTTTATTTTAGAGTAGAGCTACTAACATACCTTTAAAACACTTACAAAACCACTTATTTTAATATTCATAATTTAAATATAATTAGAATTATACTAAAATTAATATTTTATTAAACTTAGAAATCTTTGATATCTGAGATGTAGCTTATAAATTTTATATCAATAGAAAAAGAATCAGAACTTACATTTGAGCCAACATTAAATTAAATAACTAAACAAAAGTAAAAAAATAAAAACAAAAAGTTAAAAAACTTTTCATTAACAACAGCACTTGCACAAAAAACAACATCAGAATGGAAGTTGTCCTTCCAAAAGCCAGAATCTTTATAATTGACATCAGAATGGTTAGCAACGTTATGTATTTTGTTTCTCTGCAATCATTCTTTGAATATCATTCACAATCTAAATGAATTCTATCTACTCCTTTCCTTTCTTATAGAATTCTTAGAACCCTTTTTCAAATATACTTTTTAACACCAAACCTAATTCCTTGTTGATTCTCTTTTCGTTGAGGCATCTGAATTTAGCTTGTACCAATTTTCGCAATGTGTTTTCCAAGTGTTTACTCTCTTCAACAAGCGTTGTGAGGCACCACCACCAAAAACAAATTGCAGATTATGGTGAATTGTAATAAGGAATTTGTATATTCTACATGATTTTCTATTTGTGTTAGCCTAATAAACCTTCTCTCTCAATAAATCTGCAAAGACCGTCATTAATTATAAGTGATAGCTTTGGCATATACTGATTAGAAAATGGTACTAAACATACAAATTTTGTGTACAAACTAATGTGAATAGGGATAGCAATTTTCAGGCTTTGGTCTGGATAGTGATGTATATACATGCCAGTATCTAACCTTCTGTAGTCACGTTCGTCCCCGAGCCCAGTTTTAAACTGATTTTAATGGAATTTAAAATAAAATAAAGACTTTATTAGAAATTTTTTTTCAGAGATAATTATACAAGGTTATTTATTGAATTAAAATGAGTGTTATTAGTAAAAATAAAATTTTAAATATTTTTTAATGAAATTTCTTTGAAAAAAGGAGTTCTGTAAAGATTTTTTTTAGAGGTACAAATAGCATCACCTTATTTTGTTATTTAGTCAGGGTATTTAGGTAATTTTATAAAGTTTCGATACCAATAAAAATTTTAAAAAAAAAACTTTTAATCTTAACAGAGATAATTTAAGGGAGTATTTTTCCTTTTGAATTTTGTTTCATTTATAGCTATTAAATTAAGAGAACAAGAAATCCAACAAACGCAACAAAAAAAATTAATTAAGTTTCCCAATACAATAAAAAAAAAACTGTAAAAAAAAAATTAAGGTGTGGGAATTTTGAACCTAAAATTAAGGGATATTAGGTATTTTTCTTTTTGAATTTTTTTTTTTTTTTTTTAGTCCTGAAAACAAGGTAGCTTTATTAATCAAGGGAGGTTTATAAGAAGGATCCAACAAACAGAAAATGGGTGACTGAGAATTACATCATTTGTTATTGATATCATGTTATATCTTATCGAACCTAACTGTTTTCTTCAGTGCACAAATAACACAAAATCATAAAATAGACAAATACATAAATATTATACTCTCTCTCTTTTATTATTTCATTCTCACATTTTCTTGAAGTTTATTTAATAACTTCATCCCTTACAATATAGCTAGTAATAAAAGAGAAATCCTGAGAGGATGAAAACCTTTTAGCTAGCTAGCTTTCCTCCTCCTTTTTTTCCCCCCGATTACTTGCATTCTCTTATATAGTAATACTATAGCTAGTACATAATACGTAATATCATAGCTAGCTAGCTTGCTAGCTAATCTTTTAAGTTTTATTGTCTGACCCTACCACCGCAACCGGTCTCTCTCTGACAGTTGAAGTAAACAGCAGCTACCGGAGATCCCAGATCGTAAATCTCAGCGAATTCTCTGGTGTTAAATTTCTGACGGTGTCCAGGTGGATAAACAGTCTGTCGACGAAGCTGTCGGAACAACGCGAAAATGAGCCTGTGAATTCCAACCCTCGGGCTTGGACTCTCATAGCCAACAACCTCGCATCCTACGTGCATTAATAACAATGTATTAATCAATATGAAAGTCCCTAGAAGCAACTAAGAGAATACAGCTAGAAAATTTTCCACAACTATTTTGTAATAATGAATGTATGGTTTATATATGAAGCCTGGTAAATTTCACTTACCAAAGCTTGCTCCTGTGGTTGCTGGAATATCAGTCACCAACCTGCAGAATAATTTCAATTTTGAAGAAGCAGAAAAGTTTTTATTAAGTAAAACCTAGTAAGAAAATCAAATATATTGCAACGGGGAACCTCCACTATGAAACAGATAAAAACTACAAGCAATTGTATTCTTAAGAAAGTTGAAAATGAATATACTTTTCTTTCTGTCAAGATTCAATAAAAACAAACGGTATATAAATATAATACAAATAATCTTAGAATATTACCAATGCAAATACTCTCTCAGGTTTGGCTCACTTGGGCTTGGAGCATCAGGGTCAACCATGACCTGCAACAGAAATTGAAACTCTAGAAAATAGTGGATAAAGAAGCTGAAAAAGCAGAAACAAAATGGTTTCCCAAAAAATATAGCTTACCAGAGTGTAAAATGTTCTGATATCTTCTCCTCCAATATCAACCCTAGGCTGGTTGACAACCTGAGAAGGTTTGAGCAGACAGCCACTGGTAATCTCAGTGTTTGAGTACGTAACCCTGAGAGGAATAATTCTTGTAAAATTATCAAGAACATCACCAATTACTCTACCAACGACAAGAGGATCTCGTTCTCTTTCTCTTTCCCTAGACATTATCCAAACCACAAACTACATAAGTTATGGGTATACTCAAGTGAAATTTAATTTGTTGATTCACATAAGGCATACAACAGGTGTTTATATAGATTTTTTAAAAGTGCAACCGCTTTATATTTAGTACCACCCACAGAATCTGCTTTTATTTTATTTTCCTTTTAAAAAATACTTTTACAAATGTGTCTAATACTCCTTAATTTGACTTAATATTCAACGCTCCGCCTTCTTTTTTAAAAATACGCAAGTATTCACTTAATATTATCTTTGTTAATAATAAATGCAATTTTTTTAGAGATATTTATTGTATTTCCTTGAGTTCACTTATCAATGAGTTGAAATGATAAATTAAAAGAACAAAATAGTTGACCGTTAGTTAAACCATTAGGAAAAGGGAAAACGACCCATTCAAGTTAAATGGATTGGCTCAACCTAAATATTATATTGATACTACTATATGAAAATTTCAAATAATAGTGAATATGAAAACCTCACAGTATAATGATTATGAAAATTTTTAGCGTAAAATAATTTAAAGAGACATACACTATAAAAAAAATTTATTTATTTTCTCAAGTTTTGCATACTGATTTGGAAGGCAAAATCAAATACTAATAATTTTTATTAATTTAAAAAATTATTAAATTAAATAGTTATTTGTTAAATTGAGCTAATTCATAAAAAAATATGTATATATTCACTGAGAGTTTTTTTAAAATAAAGGACTTGCATAAAGTAATTTTATTAAAAAATAAATTTATTTATGTATTTATTTAAATTAGTGTTGGTTAAAAATTTTATATTTAGTTTATTATTATTTAAAATTTTCGTATAGCAATATCAATCTAATATTATTAGAGGACTCACAAAATAAATAATAAAATATAAGTTGGCTTGATGATTTGGGCTTTACTTGAACTCATGAATGTGAGGGTTCAAACTTACTACTCACATTTATTTTTCAAATTTTAAATCTGAATCTGGTCGGATTGATCTATTTAATTTGGATTTGGATCTAATAATTAGGACAATTTGACGAAGTTAGTAAAGCCAGAGGGGGTAAATAGTTTTTTTAAAATTTTAATAAAGTGAATGGTCTAGGGGTAATGGTCATTTCTTCTTTTCAAAAAAAAAAAGAAAAAAGAAAAGAAAAGAAAGAAAGAAAGATGATGATGATGAAGAAGCAGCAGCACCAGAAGAAGAAGATTCCACAATACATAAACTTTTCTGTAAGTAAAAATCTACACTTCATGCCATTGAATTGACAGCCACCAGCGACTGTGGTTGTTCTTGTAAGCATAGAACCATTAATTATGAATAAATTAGTCATCAACCACTTCAAATTGTCTTAAAAATTCAATCTATTTATATTTTGAATAAAAATTTGAAAGTAACGAAAATACAGTTATGAGACTAAGTTCCATTTAAATATTTTTGTCTTATGAATTGTGTATAGAATGCATAACTATTTATACAAAGGAGATCGAAAATTAATGAAAAAAGCTTTGGTGTTACTTTCTCACAAACAAGAAGACAATGGTGGAGATAATGTTTTTAGATGTTAGCATCCAACTGTCGTGATTTTTCAGAAAAGATTTTCGTCTTGTACAGACTTGTAATACCCCCAATTTCAGTTATAAACATTTTATAATTTAAGTTGTTTTAATTCTTGAGTTTTGAATTTATTATCAGAAGACGAAAAGAAATAGGGGAATGAATTGAATTGAATTGAATTTGTTTAAATTGATTTTATTTGGGATGAATGTATTTTATTATCCCAAATAGTTTCTTAATAAGCATTTATTTTTGTGACTGGGCTTGATTGGGTTGAAAGGCCCAAAATATTGTGGAAGGCAAGGAGTCAATGGGATCCAAATGATTAGGTTGGAAAATAGAGAGACTTTGACAATTTATTATAGGTAGAGTGACTTATTTTGAAAGAAGTGTGTTTTGTTGTTAGTTATTTTATTATAAAAAGATATAATATTTGATAATTAGAAACTTAATTCGCTTTCCATCGATAGCCACCATCCTTTACACAATTATTTTCTTAACCCACCCACTCTCTCTCGTTCTCTTTTAATGAAAAAAGCTTCTACTTTTTATAAGGAAACTTTCTCATATATTTGCTTTAATTATTTCACCTTAAAGCTTATCTATGATTTATTTATTATCTACTTCCACAATAGATTCATTCTAGATTTCAGTTTATGAATCATTCAAGATTAGCATATATTTGTTAATTTATTTATTTTATGATTTATTAAAGCCATGAAAGATATGCTTAGGTTTTAAATAGTGCAAAAATATTGAGTAACATGTTGTTCTATTCTTTTATCATAAGTTCTGATACGAATTTTTCAAAGAATTGTTGTAGTACTTGAAAATAAGTAGGATAAGACACTCATTAGATTTTATTTTACTCAAATTGTTCTTAAAATGAAAATTTTTGAGTTTTTGAAGTTGGGATTATTGTCATGAAAAAATCTATTTTACAATCTATATTTATTTTTTCTACTACAATGGTAGAGTACATGATGAAATCCCATATATAACTATCCAAGAGGAGAGTGAATTGGGTGAAATACAATTTTAAAATTTTATAAAAGTGATGCTCAATGATTTATGTAATGATTCAAAAATATGACACTTAATACCATATGCTAATAACCACGCTGGTGAAATAAAAAGGTAGAGAGAGAGAAAAAAAAATACAATAGAGATTTTTATAATGGTTCAACTGTGAAACCTATGTCACTCTTCTTGATTGGCCTCTACATATACACAGGGATCACTACTCCTCTTAGTTTAATCTAGATCAAAAGAAAATCACTAAAACTTCTTTTTGAAGGTGAAGGGTAACCACTATAATTTTTACTTTTTCAAATGAAGAGAAACCCAAATAATGGTCTTTCTTTTAATATAGGTGAAAAGTAACCCAATAAAATCAAGGAAAATAAAAAATTAAACTCTTTCAATATAGTAGATGTATATATAATAAGGCTTCTCACTTTCTCCCACTAAAATGAATACTAAAGAAATAAGGACCCAGAGAAATTCATTGACAGAAAGAATATTCTCTTAAATGCTCAATAATGCTATGAAATTCTATTTCATTATTCTTTTTCTTCTACAAAAATCATTTTCTTTATACTTCTGATTAATGTCTTCAATGGCTCTTTAAATCTTCAATAAATGCTGTAAACTATCCATTAAACTTTAAAATCTGCAGAAGGTTTTGGAACCTTTAATGAACATTTCGATACCTTTTCCTTTCTAGTGTAGAGGTATCAAATTTTTTGTACTTGGATATCAAAATCTTTATACATATCGTCCTTCTTAAATTTTTCTATATTAAAGGTTTCGACACCTTTCCTCAAGGGTATCCATAGATTTGCACATATCATCATTTATGGAGTTTTCTGGTTGAAGATTTCGATACCTACCTCTAAACGTATCGATACATTTGAACTTCACCTACTAAATTCAATCCCTTTCTTCTTGAGGTTCTAATACTCAAATGCCAAACTTCGTGTATATCAAAACGATGGTCACAAGGTATCAATACTTTTTCTTAGGGTATCGATACATTTTTTTAGGTTTCGAAACTTGAACTTTCCTGCATTCTGCACATCAAATTTTCTCAAGTATTTGAATATTAGAGAAATATAACTTGAAGTATATATGATATTTTAACTCAATCAACATCAATAAATTAATTTCATGGGATTTTAACCAATAATCATTCAAATTGATTCAAATGTAAATTTAATCAAAATCCATACTCAAGTGTCATAATAACCTTAAACACAATCAATCAACCAAATAATCAAATTTCGTAAATCAATTTGAAATTATTGAATACTTAATTAATCTCAATTGTTCATCATCAAAAACACATATAGATATCAATCTTCCCTCTTTTTTTTTTATTATGACAAAACCTTACAACATTTGGTCAAGAAAATCTAATAAATGCAATTTCTCCCTCTTAATCCAATAAGATTATACATATAAGCTTTTCCCCCTTTATGGCATCAATCAAAAGAGGGTATCAAAGGGAAGTGAAACAAATTGAATCATCAAAAACAACAATTATTAAATCATCAATCAAAAACAACTAAAATGAAGAAATATGCATAATCATAAGTAAACCGAATACTAGTTGAATAAGTGAGAATAATCTTGCCAAAACACCCCGATATCAACTCAAAACACGTTATAATTAAGCCAAATATCAAATCAAAGCATTCATTATTAAGTTAAATATCATATAAAATATTTATAGCATCCCAAAATATGCCATCAAAATATTCATAACAAAACCAAATTCAAAACATCATCCCAAAAGAAACAAATATTAATTAAAAAAACATTATCATTCATGAATTACGTAGAAATTTCAATCCACACCTTTTGGGGGAGTGAGTGCTTGAGATCCTTTAATTCCTATTTCCTATAACCCGTTCCTCCCATGCCTATCATTGATGAACAGTGTTAATTACTGCTTGAATAAGCTCTATAAAGTCATCGTAATCAGATGAGAAAGACGTGTCAATGTTAACGTGCTGAGATGCATGCGATGGATTTACTTTGGCTATAGAAAGGGTCACCTCAAAAGTCTAATAGGGCGATTTCTATGAAGTTAGTCTTGGAACAATGAGTTCATCTAATGATGCTTTTATAACAATGAGATATTCATCTTATTCTTCTCAATGTTGCCTCACCATCCCTTTAAGTATGCCTCAAAAATGGTCAATTTTATCTAATCATTTGTTTAATCCATGAATGGCAGTGAGGATAGTTGATTCCAAGCTGGACATGTGATCAAGCAAATCTACAACTGATTTGTCGGATGAAGTGTTAGGACGAGCAAGTGTCATGAGTGGCATTCATGACGGAGAAGGATCGTCTTTCTATTGGGTCACCTTCTATTTCTTCTTTCGAGGACTAGAAGTGCCCTCTCTAGGAACATTCATCTTCAAAAAGAGTATTTGTTCTTTAAAAGATTTAAAGATAGATGAAAAAATTCTAAACTTTGAAGTGTGAGAGAAGATAACAATGAAGAATAATATATATAGATTCCAAAAAAAAATGATAGATCTTCTGATCAAAATGACGTAACTTTTTAAGAAATCATATAAATGTTTCAATATATTTAGTAAAGGTATCAATACGTCAGCATGAAATCAGTCTATCTCAAGCAAAGGTTTCAATATGTTTATACGTAATCCATGATACATGCCCTTTATATCGAAACAAAAGTGGTCAAACATGCTTCGCAGTGGTCAAACCTAAAGATTTTGGTATGTTAGCGCAAAGGTATCAAACCTCATGAGAAAGGTTTCAATACATTTGCCTTTGTATCGATACTTTTCACATGTTACACATACATATAGCCTTATTCATGTAAGAATCAAATTAAAACAAGCCCCAAAACCATTTTCATGTAAAATCAAACACATTATTCAATGTTTATGATACCCAATTGCCTTTTAATACAATAAAATTGTTCTCTGTTAAGCAATTTTGTGAAAATATCAACCAATTGTTCATTTGTATTCACATTTGCAATACACACATCAACTTTTTGAACATAATCATAAATGAAATGATGTCTAATTTTTATATACTGTGTTCTAGAATGATACACTAGATTTTTATCAAATTTATGGCACTCGTGTTATCATACACAATGGAAATCTTATAAAGCTCTATGCCATAATCTAATAATTGAAGGTTGTTGTGGCTTAAATCATGCTTAAATATAAGTTTTTTCTTTAAAACCCTAGGCTAAAAATCAAAGAAAATAAATGGTTTCCAAAAAAATTACCTTAGGGCTTTTGGGAGACAACTTGCAATCTATCAAGTTTGATGAAGAATAAGCTCAAAACCATAAAATCTCCTCAATTTGCACCATCCCATGGTTTCTTCAAGCTTGGCCGAATTTTTGGGAGAAAGAAAGATGAAAAATACTCATTTTCCATGTCGAAAATGAAAATGAAAATAAAAATTATATTTATATTATTTATTTTAATTTTTAATTAATTAATTCAATATTTATCTAATAAATATAATAAATTAATTGGACATTATGTGATACAAGCACACCTACATTAGATGTGTGAAACCATACATATTTGGACCAATGAGCATTTAACATATATTCAAAAATATAAATCAATAACGAAAAGCCATTTGGTTTAATATATACCATTAATATAGAACCTATTTTATCTAATTATTTAACACTTAAATTCATTAGATAATGGATACATTAATTAATAAATTAATTAATATAAAGAATTTAAACAAAATCTATAAATATTATATTAGTACTATAATGCCCTTGATCACATTTACACATATGGGTAAAATGATCATTTTTATTCAAATTAAACATTTAGTTTAGATTTTATCATTTTATATTAAAATCATATTTTAATATGTTTGATAATCAAAATTATCAAATTTAAAAATATAATTTATTATAAATTCCATATATATATTACATAGGGGTAAAATGATCATTGTACACTAAATTAAATAATTTAATTTAGTTTTCATCATTTTATCTTAAAATTATATTTTAACATATTTAATAGTCATTATTATCAAATTTGACAAGTAATTTACGTTAAATTACATCTTTAACACAGTAAAGAATATTAAATAAATATAACATTTGTACATATTTAATTCGACCTTTTCTATATTATCATTAGGACACTAGCCCTCTCCCGATAATATTTATCTCTCTCTCATATGAAGAAATACTCAAGGATTTTGGTGTAACCATGAAGGTTCACCTTAACATAGCCATGATCATATGCCAAACATTTTGACTCCAAATATTTTCATCTCTCATAGACTATGGGTAGCATCTAGCAATGCACCATAGTCCCTATATCACAATAAAGAAAATTTTTCATCAAACTTTTCATCGATTATATGTTACATGTGAGTGATATCCTTCTATTATCATATCCTGATCGAGGAAGGGTTCATGAACTGTCAACACCCTGACCTTAATCTCTATTCAAATCGTCAATCATATGTCATTATTATATAATGGCCATCAACTTATAATCAAGACTTTATATAGTCATTTGATTAGTAACTCAACTCGGACAGAGACAACAGAAATTCTTAGTCCAATATATCGAGCTAACGGATCCCATCTTGATTGTCAACCGAATACCTATATGAATAAAGCATATCCAAATCGACTTCTTGTACAAGGCATAATTAATCCTACACTTATACACTATATGAAATATACCCATCCATATAGAGTTTGATTACAGACATCTCAGGTCAAAAGATTACATTGTATAGTATTATAATCTATCAACAAATCATTAACTACATGGATACCATGTGATTTATCAATATTCAATCACATTCGATAAATAGTTTATCAACTATAAATCCACACTAATACTCTTATAATAATACTCATATTGTCAGCCTATATATATTATCATATAATATTATTAGACAACTAGTATGCCTACTCTGTGATATAGTCACCCAATCAACATCATGTATATAGGGAATGATTTGAAAAGTTATTTAATAATTAAATAAAATTATCCAGATGATTTACGTACATTCTTTATTTAGTGCATGAAAACATAAAGGAAGCAATAAATATATGTAAATAAAGAACTACTTCTTTTATTAATATATATAAAAATTGAAATAAGATCATTAGCCCTAAAATCGATTACACGAATATTTTCTAGGGCATATACTAACAATAATTAATATTTAATCCATAGAAGTTAAGAACAATAGCTACCTACGAAAATATATTCAACCTTGGTAGTGAACAATGCAACTATACTTTGTTTCTTATTAAACCATTATACTAATGCATTGTCTAGGAAATAATTTATATTACTCGTGCTTTTCCTATCTACCTTACAACCTTTATAGTCCACGTCTAAGTAGCCCTTGAGGTCAAATAATCCATCTTTGAGATAAAATATTCTCAAGTTAGGTTTTCCTCTTAGATATTGAAATATTCTTTTTATGACTACTAAGTGGAATTCCTTAGGTTTTACTTGAAATCTTGCACATATGCAAAAATTATAAAGCATGTTAGACCTAAATGCAATCGAATACAATAATGAACTTATCATGGCTTTAAATAACCTATGGTCAATACTCTTGCCAAGTTTATCTTTGTCCAAAGAGGTGAAAGAACTCATAAGTGTATTCACAAATCTTCCCTTTAAAAGCTCAAACCTTTTTAAAAGTTCTTTAATATTGTTTGTACAAGAATTATCTGTGGACACTCCTCGGGGCCAACGTAGAATAACCAGTTGGTGAGGTGAGAGGACGATGTGGCTGTTTGTCGGACGATGATTTTTACGCCAGAGAATGACTGTAAGGGTAGTTGTTTTCGATAGAGCTTCACCTCCTGAGCCTGCAAAGAAAGTAAATACCTTCAAAGTGATGTTGAAAAGGATTCCTGATGAAAAAACTTTGATGCTTAAATCAAAAAAAGGGTAGAGGAATAAAAGGTGTTTCCGACAAGGGTAGCAAAAAGAAATAAAAAATGACCAAGAATGAGAGAAAAATGTATTGAAGTTACCCAATGGAGATAGTAAAGGAAAATCGATGGTAATCAGGCTACTGGATCTCTCTCAATCTCTAAGTGTAGCTAAAGTGCTCAAAAGTCCAACCCTCATACCATTAAAGAAGGTTTCTTTTTATAGTGCCCTTGGATAGTGATTTGACATCAAAGAATGAGAAAGATGTGATGTTTGACATAGAGTAGTGTGTAGTCAAATTTCATTAATGACACTGTCACATCTGTGGACATTGTAGGCCTATCACCTAAAAATATTCAAAGGATGGGACAAGTGCTTTTAATGGGCCAGCTGTCATCAATCATTCTCATTTTTGAGTTGGAGGGGGCACGTGTCTGCTAATACCCTGGTTAGAGATTGCTTGCAAGCTAACTAAAGAGGAAATTTTAACTTGGGGCGATCTTCCTGAGAAGTTGTCCTGACTCCTAAATCGGTAGATGACTGCGAGCTACAACTTTCGGATGCCTAAGACACGTTGATGACTACAGAAAATCCTGAGAAGGCACTTCTATCTTCGTGACACCTAAGGAGGTTGAAATCTTGAGATGATAATGATTCTCCTGGGACGTAGGTTGCCTGGGGTGGATATCATCAGGGATGATGGAATCCCTAAATCGAGGGTACTGCCCTGAAACGGGGATAGCCTAAGATTACACCTGACCTCCTGTCACATGTCTTGCTGATGGGGCGTCTATATGTCACCTCAGTATTTTTTCCCCAAGCATCCAATCCCCTAGCTTCTGGTGTGAGACTCGTAGAGCTCACGCTAGAAACTCATGCCTGAGATGGATCGTCCCAAGGGGAGTTAGCTTAGGGAATTTAATTTGACTGGTAGCGAAGTCAATTATTGAGACGATTGGCGTGTGGTGGAAGCTTCCTGGTCACTAGGTTTTTTCTCTTTCCTCGAATGGATCTATTAGTCTGTTGATGACGTGTCCTTCCTGGGTCTCTGTTTCGTCCTCATTAATTGGCCCCCATTAAGAGTCACCTCATAGCTATCAACAACTGTTGACAACTGATTACAACTGTCTCTGAGTAAGCGGCTCCTCGAATCTTAGGCAGGTTTTAAATGTTAGGCTGGGGCACGCCACGTGTTGAAGTACTGTTAGGGGGACGCAATGGTTCCTCGATTAGTAGAGGGGGGGCATTTATGGACTGGGACACGTGGCGACCCACTGGTCATTCAGATCTATGATGGAGATCACACCTCCTCCCCTATAAATACCACCCTTACTTCTCCTATCATTTTCACAAAATCTGACTCTCTCTCTTAACACTTCTCTCTAGTTTCCTTTGTGCTTTCACTGCTCTCTATTTTTTTTTATATTTTTTGTTACAGGTATTTGCTAAAGCTTTGTGAAAAAATGGTTGATAGAAGAGGTGTGAAGGATGCTGATCGTTAGAGGGAGTTCTCTCATGCAGCCACCCCTACACATAAGAGAGGGGATGATGAGAGGAACACGACCAGACATGCCTGGTCCAGGGGACCCAATGAAGCAGATTGGTTCCCTTCCATAATACCTAAGGTGGACCTTCAGACTTACCACCAGATCTACGATATTCTTTGGACCGTGGAGCTCTAGGTTCCCAAGAGTGAGGAGATCCTAAGCGCTTTGGAGCCAGGGGAGGTGGCCTTCAATGAAGAACACTTATTGTTCGGGGTTAGATTCCCCATTCAAGGCTTCTTCGCCTGAATATTTGAGGCTTTCAAGATCCCCCCATACTAACTGACCCTGAATAACTGGAGGGTCTTGGGGGTCTATTTGTGCTGAAGGTGGAATCTTGCTCTCCTATCCCTACCCCGAATGAGGTGTTGTACTTCTACACCCTCAAGAAAAATACTAGCCAGTATCCGGGGTGGTATTATCTACAAATCCGCCCAGGGTTCCAACCAAAGCTGATGGGAAATCCTTCCTGTAATAAGGACTGGAAGGACCTTTGGTTTGTGATCAGTGAGAACTAGGCAAAATCTTCTCAGGATGCCATCCTCATAACTTTCTAAGAACCAAGTATATATATTTATTTATATATATATATATATATATATAATTCAAGAACTTTAAAAATTTTATGTATGAAATAATCTAATTAACCTCTCCTTGTGCAGAGATTGGTTGGGAGCAGCCATGGATCCCAATCGACGTGGTCAAGAGAGTGGAATCCCTGGCCCCGATGGATATGAGAGCTCTCCTGAGCGCAAACGCTCAAGTGAAATTTGGCCTGGTGTTGAAGGCAACGACCAGGAGTGAGCTGACAAAGATCAAGACTCACATAAATAAGTAAAAATCTTTTTCACATAGGTTTTTAATTACTTGAAATCACATCTGATTCTTTCCTGAGCACATTCTTTAAACTTGTGTAGTTGCAGGTATGGGCAATACTGTGGCGGACAGGAAGCAGAAAGCAACAGACATTTTGAAGGGGTTGCTTTTGAAGCAAGTGATCTCAATTAAATTATGTACCCAAGTATAGGTAGTCTTATTATAGTATAGTCCGGTGAGTCCAAGTGTCGTATCCACAGGGAGTGTTTTTTCCAAG
>JAVXUL010081932.1:0-40576 GCA_035590515.1 Trichilia minutiflora | reverse complement strand
TAGCTGGCGCATGTAATGCACACGATTGCAGTAAAAAAAACAGGGGCTATGTGCCTCTACACCCTATTTTTCTAAATTTTGTTCCCTGCAATTCAAACATTTTCTAATCAAAATCAAGCTTCAAAACACATCCAAATACTTGCTAAAAATACCCAAACACATCAACAACTCCATTTGGTATACAAAAACACTTCACTAAGTCAAGTGTGTACCAATGTGCATCCCTTGCACCTCATTAAGTTCCAAACACAATTTTTTTTTATTTTTGCTAACTCAACCATCATTCCTAAGATTCCATTATCCTATTAGAAACATCATGGAAGTGGTGAAAACCGTTTTCATACCATGAAAACCAAGATGGAAACAAACTTCTCCAAATGGCACCCATTTGTGTATTTATCAAAACACCAAGCATATAATCAAGTCAAACTTGAACCTAACATGCTCTGATACAATCTGAAGGTTCTATGACCTAAATTATGCTTGAAATATAAGTATTTTTATATAAAAACTCTAGGCTAAATACATGAAAAACAATAGAAATCATGAACAATAACCTTAGGGTTTTGAATGCTCTTATTGCAAGGATGATTATTTGATAAAGATGAAGCTTAAAATCATAAACTCTCTTCACTTGACACCATCCTCTCCTTCTTCCTCCCTTGGCCAAAATATGGTGAGAGAGAAAATAAAAAATCTACTTTTTCTTAACCAAAATAATGAAAAATCAAATATATTTATATATTTTTATTTTTATTTAATTAATTCAATATTTATCTAATAAGTATAATAATTAAATGGATCAATTGTGATACAAACAACCCCATCTTAGATGTGTGTAACCATACAAATGGACCAATGGGTATTAAACACAAAATCAAATTGTGTCATTTGTTTTAATATTATCCTTTAATATAAAAAATATTATCTAATTATTTAACACTTAAATATATTATATAAATGCTATATTAATTAATGAATATAATGGATTTAAATAAAATCCATAAATTTTATGCAATTACGATAATGTCTTGGTCACATTTACACATAAGGGTAAAATGATATTTTTCATCTAAATTAAACACTTTAATTTAGATTTTATTATTTTATATTAAAATCATATTTCAATATGTTTGATAATCAAAATTATCAAATTTAAATATGTAATTTACAATAAATTACACACATGTATCACATTAGGGGCAAAATGATTATTTTACACTGAATGAAATTATTTTATTTAATTTTTACCATTTTATCTTAAAATCATATTTTAACATATTTGATCATCATTATTATCAAATTTGACAAGTTATTTATGTTAAATAATATTATGATATCATTATATCATCTCTTTAACATATTAAAGAGTATTGAATACGCATAACCGTTACAAGTATCAGTTTTAACCTTATTCTATATTATTATGACGGTGCTAACCCTCTCTCAATAATATTTTAATCTCTCTCTCTTGTGAAGAAGCATTAGAGAATCTTGGTGGACCATGAAGGTTCACCGTGACTCAGCCATGAACAAATATCGAACGTTTCGACTGTGAATATTTCGATTGCTCATTGACTATGGTTAGTATCTAGTAATGAGCTATAATCCTTAAGTCATGATGAAGAAGTATCTTCATCAAACCTTTCATCGATTATACGTAACGTGTGAATAATATCGTTTCGTCATTATATCCTAATCGAGATAGGGGTTCATAAACTGTCAAAACCCTAATCTCAATACTACTTTGAATCACTGATCATATGTTAATATTATGTTATGGCCACGAACTTATAATCAAGATATCATATCTATATTTGATTAAGAACTTAACTCGAACTGAGACAACGGGAATTCTCAGTCCATTATGTCAAGACAACGGATCCCATCTTGACTATCAACCGAACACCTATATAAAAAAGTATACCCAAACCAGCTTTTTGTATAAGGCATGATTATCCCTACACTTATATACCATATAAAATATACCCATCTATACGGAGTTCGATTTCAAATGTCTCAGGTCAAATGATTATATCACACATTATTACAATCTATCGATAAATCATTGACTACATATATACTATGTGATTAATCGATATTTAATTTTATTCGATAAATAGTTTATCAACTATGAATCCAAACTAATGTACTTATGACAATAATCATATTATTAGCTTACATATATTATCATATAATATCATTAGGCAGTAACTAATGTGCCTGCTAGGTGATATAGTTGCCTATTCCACACCACGTATACAGAGAACGTATTAGATAATTTATTTAATAATTAAATAAATTTTTTTGGATAATTTACATACACTCTTCATTCATTGCATGAAAAATAAAGGAAGCAGCAAATGTATGTAAATAAAGAATTATTTCTTTCATTAATAAATATAAAATGTTTATACAAGATCAATAGCCCTGAAATCGACAACACGAATGATTTCTAAGGTATACACACTAATAATATATATAAATATATATTGTTTTGGTAAATATGTAGGTACTACATGGAACCTCATCAACAATGGACGTCGTATTCTCATCCCAAGCATTTTATTCCTTCAGGTATACCCGACTTCAAGACCTAGAGAGTTCGCCCCTTAGGGAATCCTGCCTCAGGTTCCCAAGGCCAGCTCTTAGAAAACTTCATTTCGGGTTCCCAAAAGACAGTCTCTGGAAGAACCCCGCATCGAGGCCTGGGAAGTCACATTCTCAAGTGACTACGCCTCAAGTCCCAGGGACCCAATTTCTCAAGAACGCAAGAAAGCCCTCAGAATTGCCCCCCCGAAATTAGGGGCCTTTCAAGGTGTCTCCTCTTCACCAACAGGGATCCAACCTTCAGCTAGAGAACCCCCGACCACATGCCCTTATAATAAAAAATGAAAATGACCACTAACATGGTAGGCCTTATGACACCCTGCCCTAAGGGCCACTTGTCCCATCCTTCACCCATATTCAGACAACGTGATAGCAGCAGACCTAGAAATGACAGGAATATCAATTATAACATTAATGGAAGGCAGCTTCACCCTACCCAAAGCCACTAAAGTCCCATTATTTCTATTTCTTGATGCCTAGTCACATTATCAGGGTACTATATAAAGGGGGTTCTCCATCAAGGAAGGGGCTTCAACTTCCTCTTGGTACCCCTGGTCTTCAAATTTTGATTCTAGAGTTAGATATTTTAGCTCTCACACAACCCTTTTGTCGTTTCCTTCTCCTTGACTGTAAAGAAAATTCTTTTTCTTCTTACATTCCACTCTGATTGTTTTATCATAAGCTACCACATATTTTCTCATCATATCTGACTTAGGTATCGAAATTTTTTTGTTGGCATCCCCACCCGGCGTTACTCCTAGTGTGTTATTATTTTTATAGGCTTAGGAGGTGAAGCTTCGTTAAAAACTACAAAATATCTAGCAATTCTCTAATGGGAGACTCATTGTCCGATCGCAGCCACATCGTCCTCACACTTAACCAGTTGAGTCATTCCTAGTTGGCTGTGAGAAGGGTCCACAAATAATTCTTGCACCAACAGCCAGTACCGTTTATGGGAAACTAACTAAAAGCCATCGAAACATCATTGGTGAGGAAAAAGAAGAAGTTAACAAAGTCGGATGGTAGAACAAATGCAAGGAAAGGAAGGCCCCAATAAAAGTGTTGCCCGAGAAGGAAAGAAAACCCCGTGCATGGTAAAAGAATCTCGACTTGGGAATGAACACGTGAAAAAGCTCCTGATCAACAGAGCTGAAGCATTGGAAAA
The DNA here is from genome assembly GCA_035590515.1 of Trichilia minutiflora. NCBI lineage: Eukaryota > Viridiplantae > Streptophyta > Magnoliopsida > Sapindales > Meliaceae > Trichilia > Trichilia minutiflora. The sequence goes on along the minus strand of JAVXUL010081932.1, from coordinate 36,801 downwards.
AGAATTGTTGGAGATCAGACGATAGTTGGCCAGAGAACTAATTACCCTAGGAAAGGAAAGCATGCCATTTATGCCTGAAGAACGGGAAAGTTGAACCCCCCAAGGAGGTCGTGCAAAAAAAATCCAGAGCTTTAGGGAAATACATAGCCACGTGTCTACGCCCAGGCTGATAGCCTCACAAAAAGGAAAAACCAAAGCAATAGAAGCGATAATAGATGCACCTAGGGCACCTTAAAAAGTCAGCACTCCTTTCAAAATTTATGGAGAGCAGGAGCGGGGAAGAAACAGCAACGATGGACATCACCAAGAGACAAACAAGTGGAAGGGTGAACACGACTTGGCCCCTATTGATATGAGCTTGCACCTTAATTAAAAACATGCTTGAGATAAGAAAGTCACAAAAATTGTTGATAGGGAGGATATAGAGGACTGCGTGAGAAATGTACTACAAGAAATGAGAGTGTAAAGCATTCCTGCTCCAAGGAAGGACCAAGGAACTGAGGAAGTTCTTGCTTCCGCCTTTATGTCTCTCCTCTTGAGAAAAATACAAGCATCATACCTTCCAAGAAAATTTAAGATGCTTTAATTAGCCGCCTACACTGGGAGGACTGATCCCTCTTTACACCTAAGCATGTTTAGAGAGGCGATATTGACGCAAGGCCTGATGAAACTCCAAATGTGCCAACCTTTCTACTTGGCATTAGTATAAGAAACTACCACCCGCCAGTATCAACAGCTTTAATCAGTTGGCTACCATCTATGAACATGATTTTAAGGGTATGGGGGCCACCAGCCAAAGCTTAAGCATCCCTGAAGGAACTCAGACGGTCCTAAGTAGGAGAAGGCCTCCGTGGAGCAATCGACGAAAGGATAAAAGAAACCACCACCAGGATCTCGACAGTAGCAGAAACGTAGGTGTATTCAACAAATAGCAAAAAGATTATATTCTTGAGCCATACAAAGACAAGAGATCCTGAGACCCCTTCCTATAGGAAATTCTCTCGGGAAAGTTGAACAGATATATACCCAGGAGTGAGCGCTCCCAAAAGCACATATGACGAGGAATTATAAAGTGTGCCACAAGTAGGGGGACTCTTGGCACCACATTCCCAGAATAAGAATACGAGTGCTGCCCGAGAAGAACAAGAGCCAATCCTCTATTGAAATCCATAGAAAGGGCGACCACGCAAAAGGCGGATCCACACAAACAGATCAAAGAATTAGCTAAAAATAACTATTTACACTACTATATTGTGAATTCTTCACATCCCCCGAGAAGTTAGCTTGACTCAATGTCAATGTCCCCAAACAAAGTATGAGAAATAGGGGATGTAGAAAGGATATGACCCCCAAAAGAGTCTCTCCTCAAGATGGCCCATGATATGAATTCCTCATAACATCCCCCTGGAGCTAGTCTAATAGCAACCCATCAACCAAGACATGAAATCAAAAAATGCAGAAAAAATATAGTCCCTAAGAGAGTCTCTCCTCGGGTTGACACATGGGTGCAAAAAAAAAGTATAACCACTGAGAGAGCTTCTCCTTAGGGTGGTGCACTTGTGACATTCATGTACATCTTCTTGTATAAATAAAACAGAATGTTCGTCATACTCTTAGCATCTTCTGAAATCCTCATCGACTTGATAATCTCCCCTAGTGTTAGGGTTGGCTATGGGCTGTGTAAAATCCTTTGATGCTAGAAGAATTAAAAATCCTGTCTAGTCTAGGATGATACAAGTCCTTGGTCTAGCTCAGGCATCCTGAGAGTATAAGACCTAGCTTGTGACTTAAGCTCTATGATCTATGGCAGTGTTAGGTCTTTCCAGAAATAAAAATCCTTTCCAGTCCAGGATCGTACAAGTCCTTGGTTCAGCTCAGACATCTCGAGAGTATAAGACCTAGCTTGAGATTTAGGCTCCGCGATCCATGGTAACATCAGGTTCTTCTAAAGATAAAAATCCTGTCCAATTCAGAATTGTACAAGTCCTAGGTTTAGCTCAAGCATCCTGAGAGTATAAGAGCTAGTTTAAGACTTAGGCTCCGCGATCCATGGCAGCGTCAAGTCCTTCCAAATATAAAAATCTTGTCTAATCTAGGATCGTACAAGTCCTTAGTCCAGCTCAAGCATCCCGAGAGTATAAGACCTAGCTCGAGACCTAGGTGTGGTGATGCATGGTAGTGTTAGGTCCTTCCAGAGATGAAAATTCTGCCTAGGTCAGGTTCCCATAAATCCTTGGTCCTATTCAGGCATCCTAAAAGTATAAGCCTAGTTGGTCACTAAGAAGCGATAATCCTAGGTGTTGTCAGGTCTTGTTCACCTCGAATTTATATAAGTCCTTGGTCTGGCTCAGGCATCCTAAGAATAAAAGACCTAGTTTATGATTAAGGCGCAATAATCTCTAGCGGTGCTAGGTCATTTTCCAGAGAAAAAAATCTTCTTTAGTGCTTGTTATGTTAGAACCAATTGAGAAAGGATAGGATTGATTTATTTAGCTTTCTTCTTCTTCCTTTTAGGGGTGGGCATTTGCGGTTTGGTTCGGTTTGAGATAAAATTTCAAATCAAACCGCATATTATGGTTTGAAAAAAATCAATCCAATCCAATCCATTAACATATTACAAACCAAACTGCAAAGTGGGATTTGAAGCAGTTTGAATTCGCGGTTTGAACTATATTATAAAATTAAATATATAATAATTAATTATTATCAATTCTATAATATCTCATTAACATTTAAGAGTAAATTTTGTAAATAATTTTTTTAAATCATTTATGAATAATTTTTCTCTATTAATTATTATTATATAGAAGATATAGACATAAATCATATATAATTTATGATGATAAATAAAATAATAATAAAAATAATAAATAGCATGTTAAGTGTTTGATTCAATTCATAATCCAAATCGCAAATAGCAGTTTGAAAAATATCAATCCATAAGTCAATCCACAATTTTTTTAAACCGATTTAAACAACCCATTTTAATGATTTAAATTGGTTTGGATTAAACCGGTTTAAAAATGTTCATCCCTAAGTAGATAGATGTATTGCAGTTTCTTTCAATTATATTATAATATAATATAATATTTTTATATTATATTGTAAAATAAAAATAAAGCAATCCAACAACAAAGAAAACTAAAAATTGAAAAAAATATTTTTTTATAAATGATACAAAACAATAAAGTTTGAGAGTTGACCTTGGTCGAGGCTTGAGTAATTAAAATTGCAATGCATCCATCTTCTATATTAAATTCACATGACATAGAATCTCCGTAAAATACACACCATCAAAAATTAAAAAAAGAGAAAAAAATGAAGAAATAAAATTGACAAAAGTAAAGGGTGAATGAGAGATAAAATATACAAAAATTATCCCATCACCATAAGTGATTGCATAAATCCAAACAACATTAATTTCTAAAGAACCCACCTAAAAATTCAATCCCTCAAAATATAGTTTCATATTAAAATAATATACAATATATTTACTACAATATAATTCAATATATAAAGAAAATTAAAAAGAGAGAAAAGAAAAAGAACCTTATTTGGTATAATGAATTTGAGTGGATATTTAGAGAAACATCTTGTTACTATTGATTTTCCTCTCACTTTCTCTACTCTCAACTTCTCATTTTGTGCTTTCGTCTTTTTCTTTCTTTACAGTCTGCAATTCTTCTTGGACAATTATTAATTCAACCGGGTCAGGCCAAATGGCTTCCACTTTTGGGTTTAAAATTCTCAATCACAATATTTTCAACCCAACATTTCTTTTTAAAAATATATCTATACAGACATTGTGATGCCTTGCATTTTTATTTAAGGGTATTTTGGTTAATTTATCTTAGAAAGATATTTTATTATTTTAAGAACTTTGTATTCATGAGTATTATTGGTTAGTGGACCCGTATTGATGATTACTAAGTGATTTGATAAGTGTTGGGGTAGAAGTAAGGATGACACACAGAGAACCCCCAAGCATCTCGAGGACTCCTTCTAGTAAACCATTGAGGACTCCACCCACGTCCTAAGGATTCCTTCCTCCGGGCTTCGAGGACTCCTCCCCTACCCTGAAAACCTCTTTCTTTGGATCTTGGGGACTTTTGTATCTCTATCCCGAGGACTCCTCCTTTTGATCCCGAAGATCCTTTTCCTCTAAATTCTAAATACTTCTTCTGTCTAGATAGCATATAACCAACCCTAAGGATCCAACTCCTTCAACCTAAGTATGTTTGGCCCGAGAATTGCTTGTCTCTGATCTAGAAGGCTCCTGACATTAATATAAAAATGAGAATGATTAAGAAAAGCACAGAAGATTCTGTAGCCTGATGCGTCGCCCTACCATGACAGCCACTGTCTCATCATCTGTCAAATTTTAGATTATGTGATGATGACAGGGCCTGCAAATCTCTAGTCTGATAACACAACACTTAAATAAATATGATTAACACACTGTCTAAGAGTAAACCATCCCATTATTCCCATTCTTCAATGCCAAGTCACCTCTAACAGTCTTCCAGGAGCCCTATAAAAGGGGATGAGCCACAACATGAAAGAGGGGAATGATCTTCTTTTTTCTTTCTTTGGACTGGTGAGTTTTCTCTCAATCATCTCTCTTACTTAAATTTTCCTTCACCCTCACTGACTTGAGCATCAGAGTTTTTCTATCGAAAAAATCTCCCGGCATTACTCTTATTGTGTTACTGTTTTATAGGGAATCTTTGACGGAACCTCAGCCACATCATAGCTGCTTTACCCATCAGACTACTCCTCGTTAGTGGTAGAACGTCATCGGACATTTTATGCACAAACAACTGGCATTGTATGTAGGAAATAGAAGAAAAGTCATTTACCTTACATTTTGTAACAAGGAAAAGAGTTTGGTTAGAGAAGTCTTGAGTCTTTAGAAGATGGTAGAGCGTAGATAGGAGACAGAAAGTTTAAGCTCTGGAGAAAGCACAGCACGAGGTGGGGGGAGGGCTTCGATAGTGCGTAATGAGCATAGCAACCTGCCCCCTACTCGCAGGTCGCAATCAGGTAATGAATATATGACGAGGTTCCTAGCGAACCACACGGAAGCATTGGAGAAAGAGCTTATGGAAGTCAGACGACAGATGGCCAGGAAACCAGTTCCCTCTGGTGGAGAGAGGGAATATCGTTCTTGCCTGAAGAACAAGAAAGTCAGGTGCCACATAGCAATAACACAAAAGGAACTCCGAGAATATCAGGAACATTTTGTTGAGCCCCTAGATTCTGGTTGACTATCGAATAAAAAAGAAAGACCAAGATGACTAAGAAGTCAGCGGAGGAACCTTATATTCCTTAAGGAGTCAACACCCCCTTCAAAGTCTATGAGGAACGTGAGCGAAGAAGGGGGAACACAGTCAGAGAACCGGGTGCACCAAACAGGCCAAGAAAAGAACCTAGTTTGACCCCTACTGATATGAGGTTCTACTTGAATGAAAAATACGCTTACAAAAGGGAAGAAGCAACAACTACTAACAGGATGGTGGTGGAAGAGTACGCGAGGAGAATATTATGAGAAATGGGAGCACAATGGGTCGTTGAGCTAAGAGAGGACCCAGAGACTGAAAGCCCCTATGCCTCCAGATTCACATCTCCTCTCTCAAAGGAAATCTTAGCACTTCGCCTCCTCAGAAAATTCAAAATGCCACAGCTGGTTTCATACACTAGAAGGACCGATCCTTCTCTGCATATAGATATGTTCAAGGAGATGATGGTAATTCAAGGCCTAGCTGAGATGCAAATGTTTAGATCGTTCCCTCTAACATTGGAGAGGTCAATCAGGCATTGGTACAAGAATCTGTCACCTGACAGCATTAATAGTTTCGATCAATTCATGGCTATCTTTGAGAATGAGTTCAAAGGTGCTGTAGTCACAAGTCGAAATCTGAGCACCTTACTATCAATACGACAGGGTCTCGGAGAAATTATGAAGGATTTTGTAAGGAGATATCATGAGAAAGTCATGAAATTGGGTGCCTACCATCACCCTCTGGTGTTAGAAAGATTAAAGAAGGACTTAAGGCTGGAAACTGGTATACCATCCATCGATGAACTGTAGACACTTATGAGGTGATCAGGACTGACCTACATGATGAGATCGAGATAGAAGGAGAAATGCTCTTAAGGATGAGAGAAAAAGGCCTCCCAGCCTCACCCAGAGGAGAACAACCATGAGATATGTGATAGAAATATAATAATAGTCGCTACAGGAATCCCAGAAATAACAGAAGGGATTCTAATAGGAGGGACAGAGGTCAAAAGAGATTTCAACCCAAAAATCAAGGACCCTAAAGGGCACTGCCAATCAAGGACTCGAGCAAATGGTAAAATATAACTTCACACCTTTAAGAGCTCCCCTATCTGAGGTGTACGAATATGCTAAAAGCAGAGGACTTTTGGCACCACAGCATCAAAACATGAAGACCAAAGTGCCCAAGAAGCTAAGGGCCATTTTTACGAGTTCTATAAGGAATATGGCCACACTACAGACCAGTGTGAAGATTTACGAAACCAAATTGAGGTACTCATTAAGAATAACTATCTCACAAATTATATTATAGATTCTCAGTATGCCCCCTCAAGATCAGAGCAGCATCGAGGGACTGAGAACAATCAGGGACCTAACAGAGGTGCCTAGTTATATCAAGGGGCCTACTTTGGCAGGGCTATCAAATAACGCCTGAAAAAAATATGCACCATATTCCCTGCCCAGTTATCCATCGGATCTTCATGTGATGAATGTATAGGCTGAGAAGAAACCAAGAGTGGTGACCACACCTATCATGTTTATCAACGAAGATAAGATAGAGGCCCACTGCCCCTATGATAATGCACTCATGATCGTAATGGGAATAGCATCAAAGCAGGTCAGCAGAATACTGGTCAACAAGGGTAGTTTCGCTAACATATTCTTCAAAGATACTCTAGATTCATTGGGCATAGAAGACTTAAAAATTGACGTAGCCCGAATTTCCGTTATATAGGTTCGAAGACTCTTGTATTGTCCCCCTCGGATCAGTACAGTTATCGGTTATCATGGATAATAAGCCCTATTAAAAGATTATCATGGTAACCTTCTAAGTAGTCGACCTGAAAATATCTTACTCTGTCATCCTGGGATAATTTTTCCTCTGAAATACTAAGACCGTGGAAAGCATACATTACCTGAAGTTGAAATTCAGGACCAGGGAAAGAATCGATATCATCAGGAGAAATCAGAGGGAGGCGAGATCCTGCTTTACGACTTCTTTAAAGTGGACGTATTGCATTCGTAAAAGACCTTTGAAAGCATCCCTCAATGATGCAACATGATAGACCCAAGGACCCGAGGAGGAAATAACTAGGGAGGGTCAAGTTGTAACCCTCGTTGATAACCAAACCAGCATCAGGGCTGAGTCCTCGAGATTTATGTTAGAGCTAGACGAAGTCTTGGATAGGGTGTCGTTGGATTATCAATTCCCCAACAGAACTGTTAGGATCAGTGCCCAGCTAAACGCTGACCTGAGACAAAGTATTTTGACTACCTTATGATAGAATAGTGATGTGTTTGCTTGGAACCATGAAGACTTGCCAGGAATAGATCCACGAGTCATGATCCACCAGTTGGCTGTCAACTCAATTCATAAATCGGTGCGATAAAAGAAGAGGGTCTTTAATACCAAATGATAGAACGCCATCAAAATTGAAATTGACAAGCTGCTCAAAGTTGGCTTCATCAGGAAGGCCAAATACCCAAATTGGTTGGCAAACATGATTATGGTCAAAAAGGCCAACGACAGCTGGTGGATGTGCATGGACTTCACCGAACTTAACAAAGCCTGCCCAAATGATAGTTTTTCTTTGCCTCAAATCGATCAATTGACAGATTCAACCGTTGGGCATAAGCTGTTGAGTTTCATGGATGCCTTCTTAGGGTATAACCAAATCCTCTTGCACGTTCTCGATCAGAAAAAAGTTACATTCATCACTGACCGAGGTCATACTATTATACGGTCATGCCATTTAGGTTAAAGATGTCAGGATCACTTTTTAGAGATTGATGAACCAGGTCTTCAAGCTCTTAATAGGAGGCTCCATGGATGTCTACATAGATGACCTAATTACGAAGTCCATTAGGTCCATTGACCACTCCTTTAACTTGGAAGAAGCGTTCTCACTCCTCCAAAAATACAACTTGAAGCTGAATCCTAAGAAATATGCTTTCGGAGTCAGGTCAAAAAAATTCCTGGGGTTTCTGGTCAGTGAAAGAGGGATCAAGGCTAACCCATATAAGATTCAAGCTGTAATGAATCTTAGAGCTCTAGACCCTGACTAGAAGGTTAGCTACCCTGAGTCGTTTCATTTTAAAACTCATTGACAAAAGTCTTCCCTTTTTCAAGGCTGTGAAAAAAAGGCAAAGGAATAGACCTGGACAAAAATTACAAGCAATCATTTTAGCAACTCAAAGTGTACTTATCCTCGGTCTCACAGTTGGCCAGTTCTACACAGAATGAGCCCTGTATCTTTACCTCGTGATTAGTGAGCATGCAGTCAGCTCGATACTCATAAGGGAAGAATCTTAGGGTATTCAAAGGCTAGTATATTATACAAGCAAAGCATTGATAGGCGTTGATACTCGATACTCATCGACTGAGAGATTAGCCTTGGCGCTAGTGGTTGTAGCTTGAAAATTATGCTCATACTTTCAAGCTAACCTTATAGTGGTGCTTACTAATCAATCATTCAGACAGATACTGCATCGTCTGAACCTATCGGTAAGACTCATCAAGTGGTCAGTAGAGCTCAGCGAATTCGATATAGAGTTCCTACCACGTAAAACCATTAAGGAGCAGGCTCTAACCGACTTTGTGGCTGAATAAACAGTGATAGAAGTATTGACAGTTTCACGGCCCTCAAATAACCAGTCCAAAATAATGGAGGAAGACCAAGTTACTCCCAATAATCTGCCTTTTTAGCACCTATTGATAAACAGATCATCAAACGTCAGTGAAGGCAGAGTCGAGATCATTTTAATAGGCCTAGAAGGAGAAGAGATTATGTATTCTTTCTGATTTTCCTTTCTTGTGACTAGCAATAAAGTAGAGTATGAAACTTTGTTGGCAGGTTTAAGAACTACTCAAGAAGCCAAAATACGCAACCTTATGGTGAGTAGCGACTCTCAGCTCCTCATGAATAATATGAACGAGACCTATCAAGCTTGGGAAGAGAATGCAAAGGCTTACCTCTTGAAGATCCTCCAATAGGTCAGTCGATTTAACAAGGTAGAGGTAAGAAGGATACCTCGATATGAGAACTTTAGGGTTAATGCTCTAGCAAAACTAGCCTTAGCTTTTGATGGAAACGTTCCGAGAATGATCCCAATAAAAACTCTAAGCCAAAAGAGCATTTGCTCATCCGAGAATGGTCGAGTGATAATGACCCTGGAAGAATCAAGCACCTAGATAGACCCTATCCGAAGATATCTCGAAGAAGGGATGTTACCCTCTAACAAGGATGAAACCCTTAAAATTAAGAGAAAAGTTACCAGGTTCTCAATAATAGATGGTAGCCTCTATAAGAGGGGGGTCAATATACCCTACCTAAGATATCTCGGACCATAAGAAGCTTGGGAAGTATTGAAGGAGATGCATTAGGGAATTTATGAAAATCACAGTGGCGGTAGGAACCTAATTCACTGAGTACTAAGGCATGGGTACTTCTGGCCAACAATGAAGAAAGACTCTTATAACTTGATTAAGAGATATCACACTTGTCAGGTCCATGCAGACATCCCATGATAGTCTCCTAAGAATCTGACCACATTGTTAAGTCTATGGCCCTTTGCTCAATGGGGGCTCGATCTGAGAGGTCCCTTCTCTATCGCCCGAGTGCAGGCCAAGTATGCTATTATCGCCATCGATTACTTCACTAGTGAATTGAAGCTAAGCCCTTATCAAAAATTACGAAAAAGAACCCTATTGTGTTCATCTGAAAGAATATCCTTTATAGACACAGTATCCCCAGCATGTTAATCGTGGATAATGAAAAACAATTAAATAACAGAGAATTGAAGGATTTCTATAAAAATTGAAAAATAGATTTGAGGCTTGCTTTCCCTGCTCACCCTAAAGCTAATGGGCAGGTAGAGGCTGCCAACAAATTCATGAAAAGGCTGTTAAAGAAAAAGTTGGGAGAGTAGCGGAAAGGAGCCTAGGTAGAGGAGCTCCTAGAAGGATTATGGGCATATAGGATGACAGCCAAAGTCGCTATTGGGGAGACCCGTTACTTTATGTCTTACGAGTTCGAAGCGGTAATCCTCGCTGAAATGGACATATTGGCCTTCCACACCCTCCACTTTGATGAAGAAGGAAATCAACAAATCATGCGCCTTGAGCAAGACTTGCCGGAAGAATCAAGAAACAGGGCGTTGATAAGGATAGACGCCCTCTAACAAAGAATAGAACGGTCCTACAACAAGATGGTCGAGCCGAGATCTTTTCAAAAAGGGGACTTAGTACTCAGAAGAATTATCCTTAACACCCGAGTAATGGTCAAGGGATCCCTCGGTGCTAATTGGGAAGGTCCCTATAGGATAGTTTGAGTGGTCCGAGTAGAAATGTACAAATTAGCCCGACCAGATGGTAGTGTCCTGAGCAAAGCCTGGAATGCAGAGATGCTAAGAAAATATTATCCTTAAAGCTGTCCTCCCTCTCATAAAACTCTGCTTGTAATACCACGTCACTTTGTACCTTCTTTTTATCAATAAATAAAATGGCCTTTTCGTACAAAAATGTCTCCTTAAATCTTTGCAAACGGGTGCAATAGTATTCTCCTGGTTGAAACTTCTCCCAGTTGAGCCTTTTCTTTCTCTTAGTCCCTCGGTTGGCCTTTGAGCCCTAAACGTCCGAGGACTAGTCGAGCTTTTTTCTGATTGGGACTTCTCCCAGTTAAGCCTTTTCTTTCTCCTAGTTCCTCGATTAGCCACTAAGCCCTAAAACTCCCAATGACTAATCAAGCTTTTTCTTGGTTGAGACTTCTCCCAGTTAAGCCTTTTCTTTCTCCTAGTCTCTTGATTGGTCCCTCAGCCTTAAAACACCCGAGCACTAGTCGAGCTTTTTTCTGGTTGAGACTTCTCCCAATTGAGCCTTTTCTTTCTCCTAGTCCTTCGATTGGCCCTCGAACCCTAAAATCCCAAAGACTAATTGAACTTTCTTTTGGCACCATTATTTCCCAAGTACTATCAGGCTTGCTGACCCGATCAACTTCTGGACCTTAAAGTTATAAGGCACTACTCAAGCTATTTTCAAAAAGTCTCTAATGGAAACCGAGCCTCTAAATATTCAATGCCAGGATGCCAGTTTAGTTAATTGATTCCCATCCATATAGCGGCCAAATACTAAAAACAACAGTAGAAAATATCCAACAGGCAAGAGCATGAAGAAAAAAGTTCTCTATTGTTATTAAATAATGAATGAATAAGTGTCCTAGTTTACAAAAATATATCATTTATACCAGGTGGCTCGGGAACGACAATCCTATACAAGTCAGGCCTTCAAGGGAGCCATGGACAAAGAGTGAAAATACAAAAAAAAAATGGAAGATATACAAGTATAATTCTAAATAAGTATAAACATTGTGTTTACATGAAGGATCCTTGATTTGATCCTAAAGAGGGTTAGCTCCCCCGTCTTCTTCATCAAAAGAGACCACGACATGGGTCACCTCAGCTTAGGAGGTCTCGGGGGCTCCCTTATTATTTACTCCAGGGGCCTAGGGGCCTTATCCCTCAGAGCCCATAGAGCTTACCTCAGATGGCCTATCTGCTGTTGAAGTGTCAGGGCTACCTTCGATATTGGGCCTTTTATCATTAGCAGTATCTACTAGGACCTGAGAAGCAGATTCGGGAAGGATGCCTTTGGCTGATGGCTGAGAGGTCCCCAAAACTTCACGACCTAGCTAGTCAAATAACTAGCGGAGGTCTATCTCAGGATATTCCTAAAGGAAGAGTCGGCTAGTTAAGTCCACGTCATCATTGATCCCTTGATCATAGCGAGACTCTAACTAGGCTGGCACCTCCTTCATCTCTTTCTTCAAATTTTCTAGAGACCTCATGATCTCTTTAAGCTCCCCTTCTAAGAGACAATGCTCCACAATGAAATTCTCATATTAATCCTCAAAGCGTGTAGCATCTATTATTATCAGGGAAAGCTGCTTAATTAGATGAGTCTCCTTTACTTTCAGGGACCGGTAGAGGTCGATCAGCTTGTTTTACTTGCCAGACAGACTCCTCCTCGCCCTCTTCAATTGCTCATTCTTCACGGTTAGAACGTTGACCCTGTTCTCAGCATCTAAAAGTTTGGAGGTCAAATTAGCAACCTCTAAGCTCTACCGAGTTCTTTTCTTCTTTAAGGCAAAAATCTTGACTGTCAAGTCTGTTTCTTTCTGAGTTGCCTCCCGAGCCTCAGTTATCTTTGCTTGATCTTAGCTTTCTTTACCATCCTAGCAGCCTAGTCCCTGAAGTTGATCGCGTTCTTAAGATCGTCAATAAACAGGTCCAGCATGAAGGCATTCTGCACAAGAAAAACAAATCAAGATTAATACCATCCTCGGACCACCATTTGCTTAACTTATAAAAACTCAAGAAATGAAGAAATTTACTCTGTGTGCATGTAGGAGCATGTAGTCGAGGGATTCTTTAGAAGTCACATTCCCTATGTCCTCCTCTCCACTCGATGAAATTACCTCTTGAGCCGAATCCAACAATAAGAGGAGTGCTCAAACTTCTCTCTCTTCCCCTCCAGGATCTCTTTCAATAGGACCCCCTCTATGTCTTCACCCTCTTTGGGTAGAAGCTTGATATCTTGATTATCTATCAGGGGCGTATGTCTTTTCTCCCTTCCGATATTTTGATTCAACCTCGACTCTGACTCCCCATCCTAAACGTTAGATCTACTCGAGGCTGGTTAACCCTCTTAACCCTGCCTCAAAGCTGTCGGAGCTCTCAGCCTCGGTATCCTCAGTGTCGACGCACTCTTCTCGTGGCCCAAGACCCTTGTTTGATTGTGGATCAGAGGGGGCAGAGGCCCTTAACCCCTACATCATATTCCATTGGCCGCTTCCCCTTATCTTTGGCCGGGGGAGGATTGCTTCCCTAAGGAGGCCTGCCTTCTTCCTCAATTGACTCCTTAATCAAAATGCCCTTCTCCTTTGGGCGTCCATCCTTTTGTCCTCCCTTCTCGAGAGCTATCTTCTAGGCCTTGATCATAGTAGGACCCTTTTTTTTTGTCTCTAAGGGCCTTGGTCTGAGGAACTGAGGTCTTTCGATCTTTAGATACCCCCTTTATGAGTAGTTTCTTCAGAACATCGATTGTTTTCTACTTCTTGCCACCTTGGGGGACCCCGATCTTCGAGAATTCAAGAGCAATGCAGTCAACACTTGTCGAGTAGATAAGAACAAACGATTAAAAGATTTCAGACAAGAATACCTTAAGCCAATCGAGCCCTTGTCTTGTTGAGCTTGTATCTTGACACCCCCGGGGCACCAGACTCAATCTCTCCAGGCTACTCTCTCTAAGGAATAGTTTAACATCTATGGCGGGCAGACTAATGAGTCTGTCCCCAACATCGATCGAGCGTTCGACTGCTCTTTCCCCACATCTGTAACAAAAGACCTGTCAACAATTATGAATGGCAGGCAAAAGTATCATAGAAAGTTATCACACACACCTATGTCCTAGAAGGAGGAAAAAAGAGGGCTGATAGGGGATTCGGCCCAACCTCCATTGACGATGAACCAGCAATCCTTCCAATTCTTGTTGTTGGAGTGGTTGTCTTTCACCTTGGATCGATACCTTTGGCAAAATAAACAAAATATACCAACCAATATATTGGCTAGTATTCTTCTTGAAGGAATACAAGAACAACATCTCGTCAGGAGTCGGAGCAGGGCTTTGATGGTCAGCCTTCAACACAAACAAGCCGCTCAGGATCCTCCAACTATTCAACGTAATCTAGTAAGGTGGAATCCCGAAACCCTTAAAAATCCTAAGACAATATCTCTGCATGGGGAGCTGGATGCGTAATAGTAAGTGCTCTTCATTTATCGCTATCTTCCCAACGCAAGAGAACTTGGGATCTTATGGGCCAAAGGTACCCTCAACTGTACGCTGAAGAGGATGTTAAGAGCTTGTCAAAAAGCATACGATCCACCTCATTAATTGTGGAGGGGTACTAATCGACATCATGTGGCCTACTGACACGGGCTTGTTCGGAGGGGTTCCCACTATCATCCTTTGACAAAAATCAAGTAAGATGAGTGGATTAAGTAGGACGTGTAGACAAAAATCCTTTGAGCCTTCCATCAGAACCAATTACTCGTTCCAAGGCTAAGAGAAAAAAAGAAGCATTAAATGGGCTTGTTCAAGAATGTTGGGCTACTTATGCAACTATGACTCATGACGTGGAAAAGACCCCAACTCCTATAAATTTGGTCCAAGTCTAAAAAATGGGCTAAAAAAACAAATGAAACGTGTAATGGGCCATTGGGCTGGATTTATTGTGGGTTTTTTAACTAATATATAATAGCTTTTAGAAGTTGTTTCATTTAATAAAGTTAGGTGGGCATGAAGCTTCCTTTGTGAGACTTTAAATCCTTTGTTTTGCTTATAAATAGGAAAGAGATGTTGTTGTAAAAGACAAGTTTAAAGATTGATAAATAACATCTTTGTAAGGTTTTATTCTCTCAATTAGTTCTTGTAAGAACTTGTTGACATATCAAGGAAGATTAATTCTTCTGGTAGTGTCAATTTGATCTTATCACTCCCAAGTCTTTCTTTTCTATGAGTGTGGTGATCACCAATATTTTTAACACCTTTGGTTCGAGATTTAATATAGTCGAAAGGTCATGGGTTCAAATCAAATTCTTGGTTAGACTTTTTTAGGAATTCTAGTGTCACTCTTGATTTATGGGTTTTATTACGTTCGTCTATGGGGTTCATGTCATGTATTAGCATTAGGTCTCCTAGCACCGTACAAGGTTCGCATCAGTTGGTATTAGAGCCTGATTCTAATCAGGTTTCTATCTATCTTTTATCATTATTGTGTCATTGAATTATTCATTGTACATTCATATTGTTCCTATCCTCTTGTTTGTTTTCTTAAAAAAAAAAATTAGTCTATAATCTATTTCATCCAATTCGATTTGACTTCTTGTTTGCAATTTATTTTGATCTTGTTTTCTTGTTCTTATTCTTGCTACCAACAAATTTGTGTGCGCAATATTGAGGTGGTAGTGTGTGTAAGTTTGAAATGTGATTGTTGGAAGATTTAAAAAAAAGCAAAAAAAAAAAGTTATGAAATTGAAGTCTGAAATTTTGAATTGGATTACTCACTTATTAAGAGAATGAATTGAAGTTTATTTGGGTTTGAGCTCATTTATGAGTGAATGAAGAGTGAAAATTATCATAATTGAGGGTGGATATTGCAAGCACATATTTTTTGGCATCCTTCATATTCGATTCCCATTCTAGAGCTCCTTAGATATTTTTTTTAACATTTTGTTTTTCTTGTCACATTGTTCTTCTTAAATTTTGTACTTGATTTTTTTTTTACGAAAATTTATGAATTATATTCCTTAGTTTGGTTAATTGAGTTCTTTCAAGAATCTATTTGAGGGAATTGAGTGACTTGAGTGGTTAAATAGGGTGAGCTCATTTGTGAGATGAAAACACGAGTGAATTGAGTGATCATTAACTTGAGTGAAACACGTGAGTGAGTGCTTGTGAGGTTTTTATTTTATTTGGATAGGTTGAAACATGTCAAATCCCAAAAATAAAGATATAACCGAAGAAGAAGGATCGATGGATATTTCGCTAGTGCTTAAAGCCATGCAATAAGAGTTTTGTCATATTAATATCAGATTTGATGATATGAGTGATCGAGTGGAGAGGCAAGACAACACCATCAATGAGTTGCGACAACAATGAGCCCATCCAAGGCAAGATGGCATGGAAGAGCAAGTTAGAGTCCAAAGACATGAGCAACAACAGAGAAGAAGACAACACAACATCACTTATGATTGGAATGATGAAGATGACGTTGATGACCAGATTTTCACGACCAAGTGTGGTAATAATCAAGGAGGTAGGAGAGTTTTTGGAAGGAGAGAAAATTATAACCATGACTTGGGTAGCATCAAAATGAAGATTCCTCTATTCTAAAGTAAAAGCGATCCATAAGTTTATTTGGAGTGGGAGAAGAAAGTGGAGTTAGTCTTTGATTGCCATAATTATTCAGAGGAGAAAAAGGTAAAACTTATTGCCATTAAATTCACTGATTATGCTATAATTTGGTGGGATCAACTTGTTATGAGTAGGAGAAGAAATAGAGAAAGACCCTTGGAGACATAGGTAGAGATGAAGGCTATCATGCAAAAAAGATTCATTCCTACACAATACCATCGAGATCTGTATCAAAGGTTACAAAGCTTGACCTAAGGTAATAAAACTGTAGAAGAATATCACAAGGAGATGGAGGTTGCTATGATTCATGCCAATGTAGAGGAAGATCGGGAGGCAACCATGGCAAGATTCCTTGGAGGTTTGAGGTGTGAGATAGCTGATGTTATTGAATTACAACATTATGTGAAGCTTAAAGATATGGTACACATGGCAATGAAGGTGGAGAATCAACTTAAGCTCAGATAAAGGGGTTTTTTATGAAATGGGCAGAATTCGAATTTCAACACTTAGAAATCGAGCTGAAACAAAGGGGGAGAAAAGGGAGATGCTAAAACCAAAATAAACTTTAACAAAGAAAATGAGAAGAGGCAAGCACTTCAAAAGACAAAGGAAAGGTAGAATCTCAGCCCATTCGTAATCGTGATGTTGAATGTTTTAAATGTGGTGGTAGAAGTCATATCTCTTTGTAATGTCCCAACAAGCATATAATGGTCTTAAAAGAAGATGGAGAATATGAAACTGCAAGTGAGCATGAAGCTGATGATGAATGCCATTATTAGACGATAACAGTGATAGAGAGAAGTCTATCTTGATGAGCGAGTCAACTTGGTAAGCAGGTGTGCCTTGAATATGCAAGCAAAGGACGAGGAGGAGGCACAACGTGAGAATATCTTCCATACACGTTGTTATGTTAAGAACAAAGAATATGAAGATGTCTTTTCCCAATGAAATACCAAGTGGTTTGCCGTCTTTGAGAGGAATTGAACATCAAATTGATTTTGTACCCGGTGCTCAAATTCCAAATAAACCTATATATCAAAGCAATCCTATAGAAACAAAGGAGCTCCAAAGGCAAGTTGAGGAGTTGTTGTCCAAGGGGTATGTAAGAGAAAGCTTAAGTCCATGTGTCTTTTCTGTCTTGTTGGTACTTAAGAAAGATGATTCATGGAGGATGTGTATTGATTGTCGTGCAGTCAATAAAATTATGATAAAGTATCGCCATCCCATTCCTAGGTTAGACGACATGTTAGATGAATTGCATGGATCTAGTGTCTTCTCTAAAATTGTCTTAAATCTGGATATCATCAAATAGGAATGCATGAGGGCGATGAGTGAGAAACTGCATTCAAAATAAAGTATGGTCTTTATGAGTGGTTAGTAACGCCTTTTGGTTTGACTAATGCACCTAGTACCTTTATGAGACTTATGAACCATGTTTTACGTGCATTTATTGGCAAATTTGTTGTGGTATACTTTGATGATATACTAGTTTATAGTAAAAACTTAAAAGATCATCTTGAAAATTTAAAATTTGTTCTAAGTGTTTTACGTAGAGAAAAACTTTATGCTAACCTCAAGAAGTGTATTTTTTGTACTAATTCTCTTGTGTTTTGAGGATATGCTGTTAGTGCTAAAGGTATTGAGGTAGATGAAGAAAAGGTTAAGGCTATCAAAGAATGGCCAACTCCTAAGTCAATAATAGAGGTACATAGCTTTCATGGTCTTACTAGTTTTTATGAATGTTTTGTTAAAGATTTTAGTACCAGTGCTACACCTCTAACTATAGTGGTGAAAAAAGGTGTTGGTTTTAAGTGGGGTAGTGAACAACAAAATGCTTTTGACTTGATTAAGTCTAAATTGTGTTCTACACCTGTTTTAGTGCTACCTAACTTTACTAATGCTTTTGAAATTGAATGTGATGCCAATGGTATAAGTATTGGAGCTGTTCTTATGCAAGAACATCTAATAGCTTATTTTAGTGAGAAGTTGAATGGGAAAACCTTAAATTATTCTATCTATGACAAACAACTCTATGCCTTAGTGAGGGCTTTGAAAACTTGGTAACATTACTTGTGGCCCAAGGAGTTTGTTATTCACACTGATCATGAATCACTTAAGCATTTAAGAGGACAAGGTAAGTTAAACAAATGCCATACAAAATGGGTTGAATTCATTGAGTCCTTTCTATATGTGATTAAGTATAAATATGGCAAAGAAAATGTTGTTGTCGATACTACATCTCGCAGGTATGCTCTAATTTCTATTTTAGATACCAAATTGTTAGGATTTGAGTATATTAAAGATAATTATGTTAGTGATCCTGATTTTGGTACTATTTATATTGGTTGTGAAAAAGCGGGTTATGGTAAGTTTTATAGGCATAATGGATACTTGTTTCGAGAAACTAAACTTTGTGTGCCTATATGTTCTTTGCGAGAATTGTTAGTACGGGAGGCTCATAGTGGTGGTCTTATAGGTCATTTTGGTGTGAGAAAGACCTTATATGTTTTAATTAAACATTTCTTTTGGCCATACATGAAAAGAGATTTAGAAAGGGTTTGTGCAAAATATATTACATGCAAGCAATCTAACTCTAGAGCCTTACCACATGGTTTATACACTCCTTTACCCATACCTAGTCAACCTTGGGTAGATATATCTATGGATATTGTATTAGGGTTACCTAAGTCAAAAAGGGGAAATGACTCAGTTTTTGTTGTTGTGGATAGATTTTCAAAAATAGTACACTTAATTGCATGTCAAAAAATGGATGATACAAATAACATTGCTGATTTATTTTCAAGGAGATAGTACGTTTACATGGGGTTCTAAAGAGTATTGTTTCAGGTCGTGATGTAAAGTTTTTGAGCTACTTTTAGAAGACCTTGTGGGGAAAACTTGGTACTAAACTTTTATTTTTTTATCATTTGTCATCCTCAGACTGATGTTCAAACTGAAGTAGTCAATACAACATTGTCTACTCTTTTACGTGATATCACACAAAAGAATCTTAAGAATTGGGACGATTGTTTATCTCATGCTGAATTTGCTTATAATCGTACTGTACATTCTACTACTACTGTCTCACCTTTTGAATGTGTTTATAGTTTTAATCCTTTAACTCTGTTGGATTTGATTCCTTTACCTGTTGATGAGAGAGCTAGTTTAGATGGTAAAATGAAAGCAGAAATGATCAAGCAAATGCATGAGAAGATTCGAGTGGAAATTGGAAAGAAAATGACCAATATGCTACTCGAGCCAACAAAGGTCAAAAGAAAGTGATTCTTGAGCCAGGAGATTGGGTTTGGGTTTATATGTGTAAAGAACGTTTTCCAATCCAAAAGCATTCTAAGTTGCATCCACGGAGATGGACCATTTCAAGTGGTGGAACAAATCAATGAAAATGCTTATAAACTTGATCTTCCAGGTGAGTACAATGTTAGTGCTACTTTTAATATTTCTGATTTATCTCCCTTTGATGTAGATCATGAAGATTCGAGGACGAATCCTTTTGAGGAGAGGGGGAATGACAAGAATCAAGTAAGACGAGTTGATCAAGTAGGACATGCAGACAAGAATCCTTTGAGCTTGCCATCAGGCCCAATTACTCGTTCCAAGGCTAAGAGAATAAAAGAAGCATTAAATGGGCTTGTTCAAGAATGTTGGGCTACTTATACAATTAGGACTCATGACATGGAAATGACATCAACTCCTATAAATTTGGTCTAAGCCCAAGAAATGGGCTAAAAAGATAAATGAAAAGTCTAATGGGCCATTGGGTTCGATTTATTATGGGCTTTTTAACTAATATGTAATAGCTTCTAGAAATTGTTTTATTTAATAAAGTTAGGTAGGCATGAAGCTTTCTTTGTGAGACTTTGAAGCCTTTTTTTTGCTTATAAATAGGCAAGAGATGTTGTTGTAAAAGACTAGTTTAAAGATTGATAAATAACATCTTTGTAAGGTTTTATTCTCTCAATTGGTTTTTGTAAGAACTTGTTGACATATCAAAGAAGATTAATTCTTCTGGTACTGTCAATTTGATCTTATCACTCCCAAGTCTTTCTTTTCTGTAAGTGTGGTGATCACTAATATTCTTAACATCTTTGGTTCGAGACTTTAATATAGTCGAAGGGTCATGGGTTCAAATCAGATTCTTGGTTAGACTTTTCTAGGAATTCTAGTGTCACTTTTGACTTGTGGGTTTTGTTGCATTCGTCTATGGCGTTCATGTCATATATTGGCATCGGGTCTCTTAGCACCGTACGAGGTTCGCATGATCCCCCCTCTCCTAGGTATTATCGGGATTCCAACGGAGTCCAGGCTGACACGGCCCGCGTTAGAAAGCTTCTCTTTATAGGCCATTTCCACGATCTAGATGCAAATGAGGAAAAGAAGAAATGAAGATTTCTGCAAAAAATTATGAGCTCTGAAACACAAACACCTGCAAAAGAAGAAAAAAAGAGCAACAATGAAGGTAAATCGCAGTAAAGTAGAAGAAAAGGGAGCAGAACAATACCTAGAGAATTCCAAGGATGAAAATGATGGTGGTAAAAAGGGGGATATTTATATGAAGAAACCAGGGATCTTAACCGTTGATCTCTACAGTTGGGGAATAGCCACATGTTAAAGGATATATAAATGGCCCCGAGGCTCGACGAGAGGTTAAAGGCATAAACCACCCACTCCTAGACACGTGAATCTCAGAAAGCCAATTATTTAAACTCTAACAAGAAACGAAGGGGTGCCAACTCAGAAGGTGACTAATGAGGTGAACCCTATGCTGATAGCATTTAATAAGAGAGAGATGAGAGAGTTAAAAGTAGTCAACATCGGAGAAGATTTCGTCGGTAACAGATGTGATGCTATCATTACGAAAAATGGCTTTTACCCATCAGTATATTGCACTTGAAGTTTCTGTTCTAAGCCTCACAAGTCTCACTTCAGAGACTAAGGGACTGGATATTGGGGTAAAGTAGGGACGACATGTGGAAAATCCCCAAGTATCTCGTGGACTCCTCTGCCCAAATTCTAAGAACTCTTTCCAACAAACCATTGAGGTCTCCACCCACATCCCAAGGGTTCCTTCCTCCGGGCTCCGAAGACTCCTCCCCTACCCTGAAAACCTCTTTCTTCGAATCTTGGGGACTCTTGTATCTCTATCCCAAGGACTCCTACCATCAGCCTCCTGAGGACTCCTCCCCTTGATCCCGATGACCCTTTTCCTCTGGATCTCGAGTATTTCTTATGTTTAGATAGCACATAACTAGACCTAAAGACCCAGCTACTTCAACCCAAGGTATATTTGACCTGAGAACTGCACGTCCCTGATCCAGAAGGCTCCTGACATTAATATAAAAATGGGAATGATTAAGAAAAGCACAAAAGGTTCTAATACGCCACCCTGCCATGACAGCCACTTTCTCATCACCGATCGAATTTTAGATGATGTGATGGTGGCAGGGCCTGTAAATCTCCAGTCTGACAACACAACCCTTAAATAAATACGGCTAGCATATTGTCCAAGAGTAAACCATCCCATCATTCCTATTCTTTGATATCAAGTCACCTCCACCAACCCTCCAGGAGCCCTATAAAAGGGGATGAGCCACAGCATGAAAGGGCGGAGTGATCTTCTTTTTTCTTTCTTTGGAGTGGTGAATTTTCTCTCAACCATCTCTCACTTACTCAATTTTTCTTTCACCCTCACTAACTTAGGCATCAGAGTTTTTTCGCTGGAAAACTCTCCCGACGTTACTCCTAGTGTGTTACTATTTTATAGGGAATCTCTAGCGGAACCTTAGTCGCATCACAACCGTTTTACCCATCGGACTATTCCTTGTTGGTGGTAGAACATCGCCGAACATTTTATTTACCAACAATAAGTTTTATAGAAAATTTGTTAAATTTTGAAAAGTGTTCATAAAGTTCTTACTACACATCTAAGTTTCTGAGTTAAATATTTATGGATTGAAAATTCAAATGATGAGTCGTTTGTTTCTAATTAAATAAGATACAAATACGAAGGAAATAAATCAAATTTGAGTCAAATTCGAGATCAGATGAGAGAGAATGAAGCCAATAATGAACTAAGTCGTTATCATATTTTTATAAGAATTTTAGCTGGATACCCATACTTCTAACCTAAATTTCTATTGATCAGGATGGAGTTTTGATATAAAGTTTATTTTTATTGAAAGAGGGCAGAGAGATGATTTTATAGAAAGAAATAGAAGTGAACTCCAACTTTGAATAAAAGAGAAAGTAGCCTCGAAATAAGTGGGGACTGACGAATATTTGTCAAACATAATGATTTTTTTCAAGGACCTGAATGATAATTGCCAAATATCGATACTTGGCCTAAAAGTATTGATACTTTGACATAAAAATCACGTTTTTATAGTATGCATCGATACTTTTCAAAGAAAGATAGTATATGTATCGATATTTAGCCCCAAAACTTCTCTATTTTTATAGTTTCGAAGGAAAATATCGATACTTTGAAGAAAAGTATCGATACTTGTGAGTCAAGATTGAATATATTGATACTTTAGAGAGAAAGTATCGATACTTTTCACTTTAATGTAAAATAGTATCGATATTTTGGAGGAAAATATCGATACCCTGAGTTTTAGAATAGAATGTATCGATACACTTGAAGGAAAGTATCAATACTTTCTGCAAATCTGCAAGTATCAACAGTATTTTGACAAATAAAAAACCCATTTTCCTGTCTTTAGAATTTCCTTTCTTTTAAATCCTTGTAGATAATTTTGTAAATGCGTAAGGTATTATAAATAGACGTAAAGCGTAAGAGATGAATGATTTTTCCTCCATTATCGTCTCTTTTATTTTTTAGAAAGAAACACAATAGAGAGAGAGAAAGATTATTTGATCATAACTTTGTAAATGCTTGTCCAATTGACATGTCATTTGTACTGTTAAATTCGTGTCAATGAGAAGAACCCAATTATGATCATGTATTGCTAGAAAAGCCATCGAAATATTAACCAAAGCTTACTAAGATTTCGGCAAAAACATGAGATCTTCTACTAAGAATAAAAAAAGTGTTCTTCTAAGCTCTCATTGAGGTATTTAGTAAGTTCTAAGTATGATTTGAGTTTGATTCGTATTTGTGAATGATTTATAAAAATAGGGTTTCACGATTCATTAAGAATACGAAACACCAAGCATGATATTAATGCATTAAGTAAAAAATAAGTGGATTATGGATGCATATAAGATGATTTACAATTAATCTAAGTTTTTAACAAGAGTTGAATTTTTTGAAAATGACAATGTTCATAGGACAAATTTTGGGATCCATAAATTTTATGTTAGATATTCATTTCTGGCATGTTTGATATCAAATTGAAGCCCTGGATGCGTACAATGATATATAAAATATCCAAAATTAATGCCTGGTAGTAACGTTATCCTAAAATAAAAGCATACTAATCATTGAGTGCTGACTCAAAAATCAAGGTTAGTAAGTGATTTATGGCATATAGAAATCATTATGATTATTTGAAGTTAATTATTAATGTGACTATTGATATATATTTATAGGCATCAAATACTAGAAGGAAAGCTTAAGGAGCGAAGTGAAAAAGTTATAAAAAGTGCACACTCTCCCTATATGTGAATGGATATGCTCTTATCTCCTTTACACTTTGTTGTTTATAAAGTTTTATTGAAAAACTTATATTTTATACCTTAGGAAATTAGAAACTATAGTATAATTATAATGAGGAGGTGATGATTATAATTATTGTGTGACGATCGAGATGGTCCCTTGTTTATGGTAGACATAGAAAATGATTATGATTCGTTGATTAAGTGTGTAATTGAGACTAAAGGCCTATTATATTTCATCACTAGATGATGGTTATGATTTTAGCCTTACATGTTAATGTGGTTGTTTTGACCTTGAGCACTATGTTTTCCTGATATCAGTCTTGTGAGCCATTTTTATTGATTCTGGCCTTGAATGCCACTAGTATTGGTTATTAGCCTTGAACGCTTTTGTCCTTAATCATATTATGGGTAAGGATTAGCCATGTAGTCCAAGATAGGATGGATAGAATACTATCCATTTTGGGGCTATAGAGCCATTTCTCCTATTTTCGATAGTATAAACTAGTATTGATGTAATACTCAACAAGGTGAAGATTGTCCATTATTTGGAAATCCAATAGACCACTGAGTGTTCGAGATAAAGACATATAGCAAGCTATTGTCTAACAGGTCTATGAGGTGAGGCTTGTCCTATAGAGAGAAATCTAATAGATTATAGAGCATATGATTTTAACAGCTCTACCAGGTAAGGATTGTCCCATAGAAAGAAATCCAATAAACCATAGAGCATATGATCTTAACAGCTCTATGAGATGAGGATTATCCCATAGAGAAAAATCTAATAGATCATGGGACAAGTTATATTTTTATTCGAGAATTTATACTTGAAATAATTTATTCTCGAAATAAGAATAGTTACCGTATGTTACGTCAGATTTATATGATTTTGCGACATGATCTAAATGATCTAGATTTGGCCAATTATGAAATCATTATATTAGATCTTGTTGGTGTTGTATGCCCTAAAACCATTCGTGTTGTCAGTTTTGGGCATTTTTTTATTGAATTATTAATGATGTATTGTATATTATTATTATTAATAAAGAAATTATTTCTTAATTTTTATATGTATACTATTTTCTTTTCTTTTTCATATATTAAAAAGTACACATAAAAATGCCCTGATAAAAGTTATCTAAATTATTCCTTACATATGTAATATCAATTGAGCACTGATGTTGCACAGCAGGCACATTTAATATCTTCGATGAATATCATAAGATGATATTAGTGCGGATAATATAATAGTTATATTATTAGGACATTAATGTAGATTAACAGTTAGAGAACTGTTTTTCGAACATGATAGTAGATATAACAAATCACACGGATGTATGATATCAATAATTTGTTATATGATTATTCATGTATCGTAATTAGTCCTTAGACCTGAGATGTTAGTGTCATGATTTAGTATAGATGCATATGGTTCATATGGTGCATAAATACAAGACTAGTCACGTCTTATATAATAAGCCATTTTGGTCATGTGTTATTTATATTGAAAGTGATAGACATCGGATATGGGATCCGTTGACTCTTATAGAGAATTGAGTTTCTGTTTACTCGATTCGATTTAGAGTTCCCAGTTGGATTTTGGTAGATGTCTGAAATTTAAGTCTTTGGCCAGAGCGACTATATGTTACATGAAAGAGTTTATGGTAATAAGTTCAGTGCATTAGAATCGAAACCCAAGTAGAAATTGAGTTTAGGGGTTTTAACACTCGTGAACCCTGACTTTATTAGGATTAGACAAATAGGAGGAATCTATCCACACAGAATGTTTATTCAGCATTAAAAGGTTTGATGAAGATTTTTTTCATTATGGTTTTGGGATTATGCTAGATGTTAACCATAATCATTGAGAGTTGAATAATTCAACATAGAATCGATGAGATAGATTCTGGTTCATAGTTAATATCACAGTGAACTAAGAGATCATAATCAATAACTAGTGCTTCTTCTTGTTATTAGAGAGAGTAAATATTGTCTAAAAGAGAACTAGCACTCTCGATGATAGTATTAGACTGAAAAGTATAAACCGTTTACACGTTATATAGTATAACAAGTGAGAGAGCTATATTTTGACTCTAATATAACTTAAAGTAAGTTATAATGTATTATTTATGTTGATAAATAATAGAGAAATTAAAATAAATTTAGTCAAAATTAGATTGACCGAATTTGAAATCAAATAATAATTTTATAAAGTTTAGGGACCTAGTGTAATATGTCTTATTTGCTTGAAAGCTTGTTGGATAAGCTTTGGGAGCTGATGGATATTTTTAAATTTGTCCTTGACATTTAAGTAAATGAGCATGAGCAAATATTATAAATAGGCCCATTTTTTTGATGAATTTTTGAAAAATAACAAAAGCTCTCTCCCTACTTTCTCTCTCTAATTTGACCATACAAGAAACTACTCATAGGGTTTGATTTCTCTTGAGATCTCATCCATTTGAGGTTGAATTCATCTTCTAAACACTAAAGGTTAGTGTTTTGTTACTTGATTTTACGATTTTTGGACTAAAATGAAAGATTTTGAAAACTTGAAACCCATATCTATGAACTTGGTTTTGTTATACTTTCATCCATCAAAATGGTATCAGAGCACATGTATTTGATGTTTAGAAGCATGCCTTAGGTTGTGGTTTCTTGGTTGTTGAGTTTAGAGCTTGGTTTGTAAATGGCTATTTTAGGGTTTTAAGTTTCCCTAATGTATTCAAGGAGAAAGATGATGAATAAAACCTATTCTTGGCATGTTGAAGTGTTTGACCGTTTCTATTCTATTTCCTATGGCATCAAAACCAAATGTAAGTTTGAAGAACACATTATGACAGAAAATAACATGCATTAAACATGATCAAATCAAGCTTAAATGCCAAGTAACCATTATATTTGCACCATTCAATTATTAAACATGCAAATTACCATAAAACTCATACATTTAGCACTTGGGTCACTAATGGTCGAACCGAGGAGCAATCAATGTTGCATTACATCTCATCTCATGAAATGAATCATGAAACCATAAAGAAAAAAATGAAAATGACATCACATACATTAATCTCTTTATGATCAAATTTAGACATATATATACACAACATGTGCTCTTCATTTTCATCATATGAAAACTCATGTCCATGGCATCTTACATCATCTCATGATGTTATCAAACACTTTAACATATCAAGAATAGGTTGTCTTCGTCATCTTCCTCCTTGAATACATTTGGTTTCTAGGCTATTTTAATATATGTTATACTTATGTCACCAAATGGCATTGTTTTGATTGTTTGGTTTTATAAATGCCATTAATCATTAATGTTTAATTATTTTTGGTGTTTAAACTTGTTACTAGTTAACAAATAAAATTGTTTATGGCTTATATCCATGTGATGGATATAAATGAATTAGGGATAAATTTGTTAAAATGTATTAACATTGTTTTGAAAATGTGTTTTCTAAGCTTACCATTTAATTTGATTAAATAGTCAAATTATTTTCTTAAATATTTTGTGATGAAAAATGGTTACATTGTGCATTGTTTATGTATATATATGCATGTGTCAAATAATGCATGTATGTAAATGTATATATATATGATATATGCATATTTATTAAATGAATAATATCTTTTAATTAAAATGATTATGTTTTATACTTGTTTTTGTTTAATTGAACATGGTTAAAGTGTTTGACTTTGAAGAATTAAATAGTATAATATAATGATTATTTTTATAATTATCATTTTTAATCAAAGTCCATTAAATAGTATAAAATAATAATTATTTTGATAATTATCATTTTTAATTCAAAATGTTTTAATTAAAATTAATTTTTATTAAATGTTGTTATTATCCTAATGTTACCAATTTTTCATAAACCGTAATTCTTGTTTTATGATTTATTTATTTTATTTGATAATTTAAATAAATGCCATAAATATTTTATATATAGGTGTGACATATATAGTTAGCCAAACAAAACAAATATTCGAATAATGGTTGAGAAAAACCGAATACACAACCAATTCGACAAATGGTTTATCGATTTGTTGACATGAAAATTTTTATTAATTTAATTTTGACAACAACCACAACATCAATGCATGTTCATGAGATGAATTATGCAAATTTAATGCAAGTAAATATTTTTGTGCAACGAATAATATTTACTGAATAAATAAAATGGGTTTTGGGTTCATTGTTTTTTTTTAAACCCCTAAACGAATATATATAAGTGTATATGTGATATGCATAGTTATATATATTTCTATGGTGTGATTAATAATTTTTCATCAGATGATTAATTATTAATAACATTTTTCATTAAAAATCATTTTGTGAAAAAAATTTTTAAAATAAGAGAAAGCAGTCATATGAGATGTGAATGTGTGAGAGCTTGATAAAACTCCTCCTTAATTATCATATGTTTACCTCTTGTTGTAGGATAGCTAATAATTTTTTTACATAAATTTCCTACTCCAAGATTCTATTATATGAGAGATATGGGATTTGTGTATTAGAATTGGGTTATCTGATTCTCAGTAATATTCAAATCTCGATCAAGATTCTATTATGTGAGGTTGGGGTGAGAATATTATTTGGGAAGGTATAATGGTTTGCATATGACTAGTGTAAGATACCAAGATTCTAAAAAGTAAGCTGTTTGAAACCAGGGCAAAGGTTTTATATATATCGTGTCATGTATAAAATACAAAAAAGAAAAATTCTTTACTCATTTGATTTTATTATCCAAGATTCTAAAATGTAAGGATATAGTTTTAAATGAGAATTTGATACCCACTAATTTTATAAAATTCTAACAAAACTTTTAAATCCTACTTTGAGAAGTGTGGGATTTAAATTAAATAGTGGGAGTTGATGTGATCAACATGTTTTAATTTATTAAATATTTTCAAGTGTTGAATACATTTATTAATTTTAATAATTCAATACACTAACAAATAAACTTTTCTGTTTTTTCTTTCTTTCTTTTCAGCTCTCCCTACGTGTGGTATATATTTAAAATATCGTCAACCAGTATTTTCTCCAGCATCCTGGATACAAATCAGTTATCCGAATCGAATTTTAAGGATTGGCTACATAATTTAAAATTAGTTTTGGATTACGAAGACATTGGTTATGTTTTGGGTGATGAGATGCTCATGTTTTGCGAGAAGGATGGTCCTCAGAAGGATAAGGATGTTTGTAATAAATGGCATATGGATAATCATAGAGTATAACCCTACATATTGGCATCGATAGATCGGGAGCTGTAGGCCTGACATGAGAGTGTCACATCTGCGTATGAGATACTTAGATCCCTACAAGAGTTGTATGGAGAAAACTCTCGTGTCGTGGAGTATGACATGTGTAAGACCTTGTTTGCTATGAGATTAAGGGAAGGAGTCCCACCCGATGATCATGTCATTAAGATGATAAATACCATTGGACAATTAGATATTTTGGGTACTACGATGACCCATAGTTTGAAGGTGAATCTGATTCTCCAATTACACCCCTCCAGTTATAAAAATTTCATAACAAATTATAATATGAATAGACTTGAGAGCACTCTTTCAAAGCTGCTCAATGAAATTCAGGAGTTTTTTAAACAGATCCAAGAGGGTAAGGGATATAGTTTTGTCACATGGTCACTACTAGTAAGACTAGTAAACAGCTAGCTCGCACATCTCAGGGTCCTAAAAAGCCTAAGAAAAAGAAAGCGAAGAAAGCTCCCATTTCACCCAAAAAATCCAAAACAAAACCAGCCAAAGAAAAGTGTTTCCACTACAGGTCAGATGGACATTGGAAGAGGAATTGTCCTCAGTACCTTGATAACCTTAAGAAGACTAAGACAGGTATGTTTAGCAGTTTATGATTGAATATGAATTAAGTATTAATTCTAATATTCATGCTTAGGTGATTGACTCAGCTACTACTTCTCATGTTTGCATCTTAATACAAGTACTGCAGAATAATTATGTACTGGCTGACGATGAGATCATCTTGAGGATGGCTAATGGAGCAACTATTGCTGCTGCAGCCAGAGGATCATGTAAGATGGAGTTGCCATTTAGGCACATATTGAGATTAGATAATATTTTGTATTTTACTAATGCTGTACAAAATATTATTTCTGTATCTGTACTATGTAATATTGGATATTTTGTACAGTTTAATAGAAATAAATGTTTATTACATTTTGAAAAAGTATGTGTTAGCAAAATAATTAATACAAATGGTTTATATGACCTTCAAGTGAATAATATTTATTTAGTTTCATCTATTTATAATAAAAGAATCGTACTGAAAGCAATTTTAAATATTTATGACATCATAGATAAGCCATATCGAAGATAGGAGACTCACACAGCTTAAGACTAATGGGATATTGATTTCGTTGGGTTATGAGCCTATTCCTTCATGTGAGTCATGTCTTCGAGAAAAAAATAATCAAATTGCCATTTATGAGTAAAGGGGAGAGATCAAATAAACTATTGAACCTTGTACATTCTGATGTATATGGACCATTAAGTATATTGACTAGAGGAAATTTTGCTTACTTCATTACCTTTACCGATGATATGTCACGGTATGGGTATATATATTTGATGAAATACAAATCTGAATCCTTTGAAAAGTTCAAAGAATTCAAGAATGAAGTAGAAAACCAAGTACGATCCCTAGAACACAGAGAATAAAGATTCAAGTAAATCCATATAATCGTACTTATACGTAGTACGATCCTTCTATTATCGACTCCTAATCGAGTACGTCCCATAGAATCATCAAACTCCTAACTCGATCATATGATCAGAACCTCAATCATAAACGAGATCCATATATCCAAAACTCTTTTTTAAAATACATGTACTCTAACCATTGATTCAATTCCTGTAAATGACAATTCCGCCTAGGATCTCAAGCTCTGATATCTAAGCCAGCAAATTCTATCTTGACCAACACCTGCTTCTATAATAAGAACACATTTTCAACAAGCTTCTTTCACCAGGTGTGGCTAGCCAAGTGTTATATAAAGAAGTGAATGATGTGTCGCACTGTAAATTATAGCTGTGATGTCTCAGGTTAAAGGACTAATGGTACACTAGTACAGCTATGCAACGAATCATTAACTGTGTATAATCACCCATATGATTCTATCGCGGTCAATCATGTTCATCATGTTCACCAATGTGGCACCCATGTTTATGCTCTTGTGACATAAGACTCGTCACCTAACTACTAATATCCAATACTAATCCTTGACAGCAATAAAAAATGTCGATAAACAATGTCACTGTCCCTCGTGACATCACCTTAATTGAGAATAAGTTTTAGAATGTATTTAAATTGAAGATTATATTCTCATATCTATAACTCTTTATAGATAAAATCTCGATACATAATACAATCAGGGACATATCTCGTATCAAATAAAAGAAAGAAAGAAATCAACAACTGAACACAATACAATATAGAATAATGCTATTTTATTAATCGTAAATAATTTACAATTAATTAGTAAAGGTATATACATAAGAAAATATAACCCTGAACCATATGACACGATTGATTCTAGGGTATATCTCTAACAAACTCTCACTTACACTTGAGCCAATCGTCGTGGTATCTTATACCTATCTTCTCAAGATGATGATTCAGTTGCTATTGTGTCACCAGCTTAGTAAATAGGTCCGTTAGGTTTTTGTTACGGAGTCTTTTGCACGATTAATAGTTTATCCAATATAAACTCTTTGATCAAGTGATACTCACGCTAAATATGTTTAGACTTTGGGTGAGACCTAGGTTCCTTTGTCTGGACAATTGCTCCATTATTATCACAGTCCAAAGCTACTAGATTATTAATGGAAAGAACTACTACGAGTTCACTCATGAACTTACAGAGTCAGATAGCTTCCTTCGCTGCTTCAGAAGTAGCTATATATTCAGCTTCTGTAGTCGAGTCAGCTGTGATTGTCTGTTTGAAACTTTTTCAACTAACAACACCTCAATTACAGATGAAAACAAATACAAATATAAACTTTCTATCATCCATATCTAACTGAAAATCAAAATCAGCATATCCCTTGATACTTAATTCACCTCCTCCGTACATTAAAACTAAATCTTTAGTCCTTCTCAAATACTTAAATATTCATTTAACTATTACCCAATACTGTTCTCTAGGATTTGTCTGATATCTGCTCGTAATACTCACAACATACCTATATCAAGTCTTATATATAGTATGGTATACATAAGACTCCTTATTGTCAAAGTATAAGATATCTTCCTCATACACTCTTACTCATAATCCTTCATGGGTTTTATCTTTCTGGAAAGATGAACACTATAACTATAGGGTAAGAAACACTTCTTGGATTCTTCCATGCTAAACTTCTTTAGTACCTTTTCTATGTATAGACTTTTACAAAGACCTATTATCCGCTTCACTCTATCTTTATAAAGTCGAATACCCAGAATATAGGTCTCTTTACCTAATTTTTTCATGGATAACACATTAGATAATCATATCTTAACCTCAGTCAACATGTCTATATCGTTCCCTATGAGAAGTATATTATCTATATATAACACCAAGAATGTGATAGCATTGTTGTTCACCTTCTTGCAGACACATAGTTCATTAATATTCTCAATGAAGTCAAATGATTTGAGTACATCATCGAATCATATGTTTTAGCTTCTGAAAGCCTGCTTTAATCCATATATAGATCTATACAACTTACACACTTAATAACTATTTGATGAAACAAACCTTATAGGTTGTTGTATATATATGGTCTTCTCAATATAATTATTGAAGAAGGTTGTTTTTTCATCCATCTTCCATATTTCATAGTTATAATAAGCTGCAATAGCAAGTAAAATTCGGATGGACTTAAGTATAGCAACTGGTAAAAAGGTCTCCTCATAATCAATACCATGTTTTGGGGTATAACCATTTACCATCAGTTTAGCCTTAAAAGTCTAAAATTTTCCATCTTTTCCAATCTTTCTTTTGTAAACCCATTTATAACCAATAAAAACAATTTCTTTTGGTGGATCAACAAGTGACACTACCTGATTAGCATACATGGAGTCCATCTCATATTTTATAGCATCCATACATTTTCCAGGAGCGATATCCAATATTACATATTTATAGCTTTTAGGATCTTTCCTCTGCTTATATTCTTATATTATAAATGATTTAAAACCATTTTTGAAAGGAAGAAATATCTCTGTTGAGGGCGTGATGTCCTAGTAGATCTACAAAGAGATTTGTCTATTGAAGGTTGAGGTTCTAATAGAATAAGTTCATCAACATGAACCGATTTATATACATCAACAGATTCATTTATCTGAGGTTGGTCGTCATCAAACTCTACTCTTCTAAGAGCTCGATTTTTCTACCTACACCACCTTTCTCAATGAACTGATTCTCGAAGAATTGTGCATGTCTACAAATTAAAACACTTTGATCAGCATAAAAGTAGAAATAATATCTTAAATTCTCTTTAGGATATTCAATAAATCGACATTTTAGATCTCATATCCAACTTATCAGATTTAATAATTTTAACATAAGCTGGACATTTTCAAAACTTTATATGATTAAAACTTAGTATTTTCCTATACCATATCTCATATAGTGTCTTAGAAACTACTTTAGACGATGTTCTATTTAAGATGTATATCATAGTGTACAGAGTATATCCCCAAAGATATGTAGGTAAGTCAGCAAAGCTCATCATAAATCATACCATATCAAGTAAAGTAAGATTTCTCCTTTCTAATACACCATTATACTATGGTGTATAAGAAGGTGTTAGCTAAGAAATAATACTATTCAATTTAAGAAACTCTAAAAAATCAGTACTTAACTATTCTCCACCATGATCCGATCGTAGTATTGTAATACTCTTTCCTATTTACTTCTCTACTTCAACTTTGAATTCTTTAAACTTTTCAAAAAATTTAGATTGGTACTTTAATAAGTACATATAACCATACCATAAAAATCATCAGTAAAGGTTATGAAGTATGAGAAATCAGTTCAAGCAATTTCTCTAAATGGACCACACACATCTGTATAGATTAATTCAATAATATCATTGGCTCTTTTTCCTTGATCAACAAAGGATAATTTAGTCATTTTTCTTTGAAGATAGGATTCACAAGTTAGATAGGGTTCAGAACCCAATGGACCCATAGGTCAATCATTATTCATCTTCATAATCTTTTTCTCTCCAATGTAACCCAATCTATAATGCCAAATTAATCTTAAATTAATTTTATTTTTGGATCATTTCTTATTAATGGTATTTGTCATATTAACTTCATTTATTTCAAGAACATACAAACCATTTATATTCAGACTATTACCAGCCAATTTAATTCTCAAATAAATACAACATTTATATTTATTAAAAGAGAAAAGGTAATCATATTTACACAACTAATTTACAAATAAAATATTTCTATTGGTTGTATCAAAATACATTATATTGTACAATACAATGTGATGGCTAGATGACAAAACTATTTTACAAGTCCCTGAATGGGTGGTCGTAACCATTGTGCCATCTGCCATCTTTACTTTAATTGTACCATCAATTAACAACTGTGTACTGTGAAGATCCTGCAAACACATACAAATATGTGAGGTAGCAACTAAATCAATTATCCAAGAACATGAATCTGAACTAACACTTAATTTAGTTTCAATAATATAACTAAAAAGCGTACCCTGCAACTTCATTTTTCTCGTGATCTTAAGATAAACAATTCTTCTTCTAATGATCGAGCTATTTGTAATGATGACACTCATCATTAGCTTGACATGTGGCAACTTGCTTGTCCTTCTATTTACCCTTAGCCTTTTTTTGGAGACACCTTCTTTAGGTCTCAACCCAAAGGTCTTCTTGCTCTTTTTATTAAATTTCTTACTGGAAGAAACAGTGGTAAGAACAGTCTCCTTTCCCTTTTCCTCGGTTGTTCTATCATAAAAAGATATGATCTTTTATCGCCTCGTATCAGAACTATACCCTAACATCTTCAGTAGAGAGTGATGATATCATAGGCATCCTACATATCCTCATGCTGGGTCTGTAAGTCATCACTTATTGTAACCAGTATGTACGATCTTACTTTAATATTATCCTCCTTCTATCTCTGAAAGGTCTCTTTCTCTTTGTAAGAGATGTATCAGTAGAAGGATTTGGGGTGAGAGTTCACAAATCACATAGCCAAGCTTTTCAGAATTTAGAATTATTCTAACATTCTTGCATTAGGCCTTGAAATTATATCCAATAAATTTATATGTATCAAGGATTTTAACTAACAGATTAGCCATAATATTTGTATCACTTAATTAAATTCAAAGATATATAAATTTACAGAAATACATTAGTATGTATAAGTATATATCAAACTATTTAGTTTTGGACTTTAAACTAAATAGTTTTCCTACTACTTGAATTAAATCCCGTACTCCCTTAATATTACTGTAACCTTATGATAGTATGTTAGTAGGTGATTATATTCTTATCAAATTTATAAAACCTCACCTGACAGTTATTTGTTAGATAAGTCTAATAAATCAAAAATATATTTCTATTTCTAACTTATTATAAGGCATAATCAATCAACCTCTAGATTCTGTACATCTCACCTGACAGTTATTGGTACCTGAACCTAGTTAAGCTAAACTCAATGCCCTTTCTTCAATAGGTAACAATCTGACCCCTCACCTAACAGATATTGGAAGCCCAACGCACCCTACCAAGAAACAAGTCAACTACACCATGATACTCTGTAAGGACCCTCACCTGACAGTTATTGGGTTACCCCATGCAGAAATACCAATAGCCTAGTAACCACATTAGAAAGATTGAACCTAATATTTATTAAGGGAGGATTTCATTTAGGTCTTATTTTCTTATTGAGTAATGGAATTTAAACTCTATATCATTTTAAAAAATAACATTTATTTTAAATCTTGGCCCATTACTGTTTGATCATATCAAATTGATAAATTAATAATTAATTTATTAAAGAATATATGGATATATGTCATTTAATTACTCTCACTAGAATTTTAATAATTCTAGCTTCATTAAAATTTAATTTGAATCATTATTCCTTTAAATTTTAATTCCGAGTAATTAAAGTCCTTTTTTCTGTTCAAATGGAACAATTCCAAATTTAATTTTAATTTCAATAAATTAAAATTGAATAACAAAAAATACTAATCAATATTAGTGTTAATAAGAATAATGGCTTAAGAAATAATATTAACAATTAATAATTATTTTTTGATTAGACATTTTTTAACAACTTTCAAAAATTTTGCATTTTGGTCCTTATAAGATAAATTACGAAAATACCCCTAATAGAGACCGGGCTCGATGAATGTGTTATTTTCATGTTTTTCAATAAAACTAGATAATTAGTGTTAAAATCACTCAAAAATCAAGTCGTGATGTGTTTGAAGTTTGAAAAAACAAAATGATACGGAAAAAAGTTTACAAAAACAAAGGGGTGCAGAGCGCACCCGTTGTGGCTGGGATGTGGGCGGTGTGCAACACACCCGCCAGCCCAGCCTTGTCCCACATATCTATTCACTAGAAGCTTGACGAGCACGTGGCTTGCACGCGCCAGCACAATACCCACAACAGGGGTTAGACACATACTACACCCGAATTTTCATCTATTTGTTTTTCAATTTGCAAACATTTTTAACACAAAATCAACATTCGAAACACTTCATAACACACCCAAAACATTCCAAAATTTTCCAAACACATCAAATTACCCATAAAAGTGATGAGTACATAAAAGTGTATGTGTATTAAGATTAAATTTATCATTTTACACTTCAAAGTATGATTAACTCTCTCC